>CANXYC010043163.1:0-67761 GCA_948193065.1 Aleurites moluccanus
GGAGATTGTTGAGAAAGGGTTGCCAAGGATATTTGGCATATGTTTGGGATACTAATAAGGAAGTGAAGAGTATGGAGCAGATTCCTATAGTCAATGAGTTCCCAGATGTATTTCCTAAAGAATTACCTGGTTTACCACCAGATAGAGAGATAGAGTTCGGTATAGAGTTGCTACCTGGCATAAGTCCAATTTCTATTCCTCCCTACCATATGGCACCAGTTGAGTTGAAATAGTTGAAGACTCAGTTGCAAGATCTGCTTGACAAGGGATTTATTAGACCCAGCAGTTCACCCTGGGGAGCACCTGTACTCTTTGTGAAGAAGAAGGATGGTTCTATAAGGTTATGCATAGACTATAGGCAGCTCAACAAGGTGACCATCAAGAACAAGTATCCTTTGCCAAGGATTGATTATTTGTTTGATCAGCTGTAGGGTGCAAGTCATTTCTCCAAGATAGACTTGAGATCGGGGTATCATTAGTCGAGAATTCGGAATGAGGATGTATCGAAGACAGCATTCCGGACCAGATATGGACACTATGAGTTTTTAGTGTTGCCATTTGGATTGACTAATGCACCAGCTGCATTCATGGATTTGATGAATAGGGTGTTCAGGCCATTCTTGGACAAGTTTTTCATTGTGTTTATTGATGACATTCTTGTGTATTCAAAGAGTAAAGAAAAGAATGAAGAACACCTTAGAATTGTATTGCAGATTTTGAGGGAGCATCAGTTGTTTGCCAAGCTTTCTAAGTGTAAATTCTGGCTTGAGAATATGGGCTTTCTGGGGCATATTGTGAGCAAAGAAGGGATTAGAGTTGATCCTAAGAAGATTGATGCAATTCTTAGTTGGCCTAGACCCACGAATGTTTCAGAAGTCAGAAGTTTCTTAGGTTTGGCAGGCTACTACAGGAGATTTGTTCAAGACTTATCCAAGATTGTAGCTCCTTTGAGCAAGATCACTCAGAAGCAAGTCAAATTTCTATGGTTAGATACATGTGAAGAGAGTTTCCAGAAGTTGAAGATTTGTCTCACCACGACACCTGTTTTAGCATTGCCGTCGGGTGAAGGAGGATATGCAGTGTATTGCGATGCATCGCGAGTGGGGCTTGGTTGTGTGCTTATGCAGCATGGTAGAGTTATAGCTTATGCTTCGAGGTAGTTGAGGAAGCATGAAATGAACTATCCAACCCATGATCTTGAGATGGCTGTAGTAGTGTTTGCATTGAAGATCTGGAGACACTACTTGTATGGTGAGAAGTATGAGATTTTCACAGATCATAAGAGCTTGAAGTATATCTTTCAGTAGAAGGATCTTAATCTTAGGCAAAGAAGATGGGTTGAATTGCTTAAGGATTATGACTGTGAAATCTTATATCATCCGGGGAAAGCCAATGTGGTAACGAATGCATTGAGTAGGAAGTCCTCCGGGAGCTTGTCCCATATTCAAGTAAGCAAAAGGTCTCTAGTGAGGGAAGTGCAAGGATTGCATGATATGGGAATCAGTTGGGAATTATCAGAGTCAGGAGTTCTTTTGGAAAATTTCCAAGTCAAGCCACTTTTCATTGATTAGATTAGAGAAGCTCAAGATAGAGACCCTCAATTGGTGAAGATGAAGAATGAAGTGGGATCAGAAAGAGCTCCAGGATTTCATGTGGTTGATGGCTTGTTAAGGCATGGCAGCAGGCTATGTGTTTGTAACACCCATCATTTTCCTAAACAATCTTTGAATATATTTATGTGTATAAATTTATTTTTATTATTGGCTTAATTAATTAATTTAGAAATAAGTATAAATATTTACTTATTAATTATTTTGGATAATGATAGAAAATGAGTATGGAAATTTTATTGTGAAAAATATTGATTGAGTTATTGAAATTTGCATGAAAAATGTTAAGTGTTAAGAAATTGAGAAATTGAAGGCAGTAGCGAATCTATGGAAACTGGGTTAAGGGTTCCCAGCCGACATTGGCGAGCTGGCCTCGCTAAGAAGCAATGTCGAGATGGCCTTGCGAAGAGGCTTTGCCGAGTTGGCCTCGCGAAGAAGAAGTGCGAGCTGGGAGTGCGAAGAGGAGAATGCGAGGTGAGAATACGAAGAGGGAAGTGCGAGTCGGCATTGCGAAGAGGCAATGGCGAACCGGCATTGCGAAGAGGGAATGGTGAAGAGGAAAGGCAAAGAGGAATGGCTAAGAGGAAAGGCGAAGAGGGAATGGCGAAGAGGAAATGCTAAGAAGAAATGCGAAGAGGAATGGCGAAGAGGAAATGGCGAAGAGGGAATGGCAAAGAGGAAATGCGAAGAGGGAATGGCGAAGAGGAAAGGTGAAGAGGAAATGCGAAGAGGAAATGCGAAGAGGCATGTACGAGCCGGCAATGCAAAGAGACCTTGGCGAGCCTGCATATTGGAATTGGCAAAGGCGAGCCGACAATGCAAAGAGGCATTGGTGAGCTGAGAATGGTGAGCTAGGTCTGGCGAGCCGGCAAGCGGCGAGCTGGACCAGCAAATTGAATTTTGGCGAGGCGGGATGCATAAGTGCACAGTAACGGGATTTTAATAAATAGGCAGTAGCCTATTTAAGAGAGGCAGTAGCTGATATTTAAAAAAAAATGTTAAGTCATTTTTCTTTCTTTCTATTATCACTACATTCGTCCTTTCTTCTCCCAAAGCCCGACCACTGTTCATCGTCTTCTTCACCCTATTTTCACGTTTTTCCACCAAATTTTTCTAGAAGAAATTTGTGGAAATCATATATGTATATACCTGTGTTCATCTTCCTTTAGCCTTAACTCGTGGAAAGAGAGGCTGGAAAAGGAGGCAGCGGCAGCAAAGGAAAATTTCTACCGTGAGCACTATTTGAGGTATATGTTCATTTGTTGAATTTTATTGATTAAATAGATAGTATTTGGGTTGAAATGAATGAGTTTATAGTTATTTTATCTAGATTAACTCTAAATAATAGAAATCCCTAAGTTCTAGGTTTATTTAAGACTTTGAATATTGAATTGATGAATTTGGAATGAGAATCACAAATTGATGATAGAATTAGTTAATTAGGTGTAAGAGAACACGAATTTGATGATCAATTTAATGTGAAATTGTAGATTGTGGAGATTGAGTCCTCAAAGTAGCCAGTTTGTGGATTTTTGAGGAAATTGGTGAGATTGGCTAAGCAATTGATTGTTGGAAAGTTAAGGTGAGTTTTACATGCATCATTTGAATTACCAAATTGACTAAATTGATTATTGAACACCATTTGGGAAAAACCCCAAATGGGCCGAACCCTTTATTGTAAAATACCCTTTGATTTCATTTGAATGTGTAACCCTATTCTCTTATCGAATAAATGTATATTGTTATATATCTTTATTTCATTGATACTGAATGTTCTAAAATACCAAACCTTGCTTTGCTTACGAATTATTCTAATACCGAATTTTGATTGGATATTGAATATTGTATATGGCATGGCCATTGTTGATATTGGATATTGAATTGATTGGAAACCGAACTGATTGATTGATTGAATCTGGATGCCATTGTTGTTAATGGTATCCCTTGTTATTGACCCTGTTGTGATTGTAATAGAACTTCCGATTCGACAGGGAAGTGGGGAATACTTTCGACCTTTTGCACATTATATATCTGTACCCTAGCTGGGAAGGGTTTTGGTCCCGGTCATAAGGTCTGATCCGCCTTATGCTTACATTTGCCCTTATATGGATGATTAGGACCTACATGGTCCAACATATTTTATATGGAGACTATATGATTTCTTTTCCTACAGTCCATCCCACTATCTGTCATCTCACACATATGAAACCATATTATATGATATTGTTGTATCTTATTGATGATACCTTATTAACTTGATATTATTCAGTTCTTTGATTATATTCGATTGATATCCTTACTGACTGACCCAATTGTTATTGCGATGCATGTGAATTCACTGAGTATCATCTATACTCACTGCTCATTGTTTATCCCTTTCAGGAGAGGATTAGAGCTGCAGAATCCAGACTTCCATTTCTTTGAGGATTCTGCAACAGATATCTGATGTATTTTCCAGATACTTATTTTGTATAATTATTATATTTTGGTGTTCATAATCTAGCTACTCCATGGGTATGTACGGGTTAGCTAGGAAATGAACATGTATCCAAATGATGATATTATGATATAGAAATGTTATGATTGATATGATCCTGTGGGTATTATTAATACAGTTGATTGAGAATGTATGACAGGTTGCGATTGATAATGAATGAATAGAGATTGTATACATGTATCTTGCATTGATAAGATTGATATGACTGATATTGGGTTCTACGGGTGTCGGTCACCATTGGCATCTCACTTGCCCTAGGACCGTCGCGGCTTGCGAGAGCGGGTCATGACAGTGTTCTAGCAGTTGATGGATTGAGAGATATGATTCTTAAGGAAGCACATCATGCTAAGTATAATGTGCATCTAGGTGCAACCAAGATGTATCATGATATCAAGAATTCATATTGGTGGAGTGGAATGAAGAAAGATGTTGCTGAATATGTGGCCAAGTGTTTGACTTGTCAACAAGTCAAGTTTGAGCATCAGAAGCCATCTGGGTTACTCCAAGAGTTGTCATTGCCAGAATGGAAGTGGGAAAGAGTGACCATGGATTTTGTGGTCTGATTACCAAGAACTTCAAGAGGCTATGACTCAATATGGGTCATTGTGGATAGATTGACTAAGTCGGCCCATTTCCTACCAGTTAAGACAACCTATGAAGATTCTCAGTATGCCTAGATTTATGTGGATGAGATTGTTAAGCTTCATAGAGTACCAGTTTCGATCATATCAGATAGAGGTACTCAGTTTACCTCAAGATTTTGGCAGAAACTGTAAGAGTGCTTGGGTACTCAGCTTAATTTCAGCACAACTTTCCATCCGTAAACAGATGGGCAATCATAGAGGACCATCCAAACTCTAGAAGATATGCTAAGGATGTGTATTCTAGACTTTGGAGGAGCTTGGGATGCTCACTTGCCTTTGATTGAATTTGCCTACAATAACAGTTATCACTCCACAATTCAAATGTCTCCTTATGAAGCTTTGTATGGAAGGAAGTGTAGATCTCCTTTGTGTTGGGATGAAATTGGAGAGAAGCATATTAAAGGACCGAAATTGATAAGGTAGACTTCCGAGAAGGTTTCAGTGATTCGAGAAAGATTGAAGACAACTTTTAGTAGACAAAAGAGCTATGCCGATCCAAAGAGAAAGAATCTTCAGTTTTCCATTGGAGATCTTGTGTTTCTAAAGATTTCTCCAATGAAGGGAGTTATACGGTTTGGCAAGAAAGGTAAGCTTTCTCCTAGATTTATTGGGCCTTTTGAGATTTTGAGCAAGGTTGGAGAAGTTTCCTATAGATTGGCTTTGCCTCCTAGCATGGATAAGGTACATCCAGTGTTCCATGTGTCGATGCTTCGAAAGTATGTAGCCAATCCTTCTCATGTATTGCAAGTGTCCAAAGTGGATATCCAACCGAATTTGTCATATGAAGAGATCCCAATTGCAATTGTAGATCGAATGGTTAAGAGGCTAAGGAACAAGGAGATACCCATGGTTAAGGTTTTGTGGAGAAACCAAGTTATGGAAGAATGCACTAGGGAGAGTGAGCATAGTATGCAAGAAAGATATCCCCATTTATTTCAGAATTGAGGCAGCTTGTTATAAATTTGAGGACAAATTTATATAAGGGGGGAAAAATGTAATATCTATCATTTTGTAGTGTTTATTGATTTTTTTGTGTTTGGAGAATGTATTAAAATTTTAATAAGAATGTTGAAAATTTCAGAAATTTCTATTTTGGATGCTGTAGGATTTTGTGATGATAATTTCATGTTCTTAAAGTCATAATTTGGTAAAGTGTAAAACATGAAAGTTGTTAATTTATGTCTTAGATATAATTCTGTAAAATGGTTTGGCAAGATTCTGTGTATGTGATGAGTTGTGTCTATTTGAGCAAGGCTGGTCTGGTTGAGAGTTTTTGCAAGGATGCAGTGTTTGTTTGGAATTACTTGGAATGACTGAGGCAGAATTAGCTAAAGGTGTAAACATAAAAAATGTTTCTTTGTGTGTTATGAAGATAGATGTAAAATTTCAGAATTTTTGGATAAGTATATCTCAGTGGAGAGTGATTTATATCGGGGTTGTTAGGTTAGATTTTAGGGTAGGAGTCTCAGTGACTTTTGGAGAGTCACTACAGTTTGTGTGTTGATTATTTTGATTTGAAATTTTGATATGTTGTGATTCTACATGTTGATTGTAAGTGATAAAAAGAATTAGTAAGTTTGGATATTTGTAGCTCATTTGCGAGCTGGCTAAATGTGGGATATTCAGGCAGGAATTTAACTTAGAGGAATTTTGTTATGGCGAGCCAGCAAAATGCGAGGAGGCATTTTGCGAACTGACAAGGCGAAGTGGTGAAGTGAGTTTGCCAAAGTGGCAGTTGGTGAAGAGCTTTGGCGAAGAGTTTTGGCGAAGAGCTTTGGAAAAGAGGAAAGGCAAAGAGCTTTGGGGAAGAGGAAAGGCGAAGAGCTTTGGCGAAGAGGAAAGACGAAGAGCTTTGGCGAAGAGGAAAGGTGAAGAGAGTTGGCGAAGAGCTTAGGCGAAGAGGATTTGGCGAAGAGGATAAGGTGAGGTGGCATTGTATGAAGAAAGAATGTGCAAAGTAGCAGTTCATGAAGAAGCGAAGAGGCGAAGAAGCATTGTCGAGGTGGCATATGTGAGGAAGAGTTGCGAGGAGAGTCTGGCGAGACAGCATACGCGAGGTAGCATATGCGAGCTGGAATAGCAAGGAGGCAATGCCGGATCAAGTTTGGCAAGCTGGGAATGCGAAGTGAGAATGGCGAGCTAGTTAGGCGAGGTAGCTTTTCTGAGGCAGGTCTGGCGAGATGAGCTGGCTAGCGTGTTTCTGGGCAGAGATCTATTTAACCCCCAGTAACCCCAGTAGCAATTTTTCATGATTTTCCCCTTCTTCTTCTTCTTTCGTTAATTCAGTCTTTCCTTATAATTATTTTTATTTTCTTTTCTGAGGCATTAATACTTAAATTAATATAATAGAAATCTAGATTAGCATATATTAAGGCAGAAATCATCCAGATTTGAGCAGAAAATCTCAGAATTTCAATTTGAAGGAAATAAGGTAAATTTTCTTCCTAAGCTATTTTCTCTGGATTTATTTAAGTCTATAGGTTAGGATAATTAATTTTGGGTATATAGAATTCATTGTTAGTGATATGAAGCTATTAATGGTAATTAATGTGGGAGAAATCTAGAGGTTGAGACTGCCATGAACAGTAACTTCGAAAATTTAATGCAAATTTTCTTTAAGAGATAAATGAAATTGTTGTTGAGAATTAAGAATAAAGACTCTAAGATAATTAATTATTAGGAAATCATTTGAATATTATTGGTTTGGAGAAACCCTAATTTTTGTATATTTGGGAAATTCCTTAGGAGAAAAAATTCAAATTTGATTAAGGGATTTTAAGTGGGCAGATTTCTAAAAAGGAAATTAAGAGAAATTTGTGTAAGAGGTAAGTATGAACATCCTATTTGATTATTGTTCTTTGGAATTAAAATGACTAAAGTATTCTTATATTAATTATCTTATTGCATATATATATATTTATATATTTGAACAATGTGGATGGCTTGATCAATATTCTTGGATCAAGTCTATATGTTTCTTGCTTGTGAACCCGATATGAATAATGTTATATGATGATGGTCTTGCAACCAATATGCCTCCTATGAGATTGAAACCCATGACCCATGGATAGAATGCTCTTTCCAATGAGAGTAAATTTATTGGTCTATTGTGCACTTTGGGAGCCCAACCGATAAGGTTTTTATCGGTGTTCCACCTAGAGGGGGCCAGGAGCTCTAGGCGCATGCCTGGCCAAGCATGTGTGCACGTTGAGGTAGTAAGGCTACTGATACGTATGTTATGATATGTGATCAGTTCTACTAGATGAGATTTGATAATTCCATTCCTTGTGGGCATTCTATGTTCTAAATATGAACTATGATTTGAATTTTGACATGATTTGTTATAGCCAAATTATTATGAGAACCGCATTTCTTTCAAGTCAAGCTCATGACCTCTTTCATGCCTATATGTATAATTATTTGTTCATGACCATGATTTGATATTCAGTTCTTATTGTATAATGTTTATATCTTACTGAGTTGAAGGCTCACTCCTCTTCTGTGGATTTCAGGTGATAGCATAGCTCGTGAGGGGGCTAATAGAGAAGATCGGGCTTCTTGACTTATTTACTCCAAGAAACTCCATTGTAATAATTCTTTTAAGACATTTTGTACATTTATTAATGGTATTATGATAAAATATGTATTGGAGTGAACTCTAGAGCTCCGTAGTTAGTCTTTTGAGGATAATAGAATATTCTAATGTATGATTGTTACCTTTTGGGTACTCTTGTTCCTCAATGATGTGAGATGTCTCTTTTGATCATTAAGAAATAAGAGAAAGATATGAAATTATAAAAGAAAGATATAACTGATCTTGATTATATGTATGAATATAATAGATGTATGATAAAATAAGATATTACCATTTATTTGATGTTGATGAGATTTGCATGATTTGTGAGTTCTATGGGTTTATGGTGGCCTTAAGCCTACCCTTGCCCTTGGACCGTTGCACTACTGGAGTTGGGGTGTGACAAAAAGTGTTACGAAGATACATAGGCAACCCATTTTAGGTATGGTCCAAATCATTATAAAATCATTATTTTTTTTGCCAAGATTAATTAACTCTTGCTCGCTAAGTTAAAATCTAGTAAGGTGGCTTAGGCAAAAATTAGAGCAGCCCGGTGAGTTAAAAACTCGAAAGGGCAACTCAAGCAAAAATTAGATGAGTAAAAAGAAAGAAAAAAAAAAAGAGAGAAAAAGGAAAATAAAAAGAAAGAAGAAAGAAGAAAAATAATATCTCATTTTTGTTAGCATTGATCTGACAAAAATTCAAAAGGCATAAATCATAAATTATGTTTCAATCATTATGGTAAAATGTCAAAAATAAACTCCTGTCTCATTTTATTCAAATCATAAAAATCCCAAAGTTCAAACAAATAGAATACCTTGGTATTGACCTATCTACCTCAGAATCTTATTATCCTGATCAAATGTGGTCCACCCTATACCCATCAAGTAGACCATTATATAGCCATAGCTCATCGTGATAAAGGAATTGATCCCATACCATGGGCAATACCACGGGCAATACCACAAGAGATCCTCTTGATCCAACTCTAAGAGCCAAAAAGTCCACTCCCTTTAAGAATCAAGGAGGATCAAGGTCCTGTGCATGCGGTACCTAATAGCATAATAAAGCAACCTATCTAGATGACCAACTACTTGAAGGTGTTCCTTTAGCCAAACCTGAGTCATTTTAAAGCAAAAATCAGAAATCAAGAAAGAAATATAAGCAAAAAATAGCCAAGAAAAGAAGAAGTTTTATACCTAAAGGGTGATTGGGTTCATTGACTAGGATCTCGCCACTCTGTAATTAGCATCGAAGCTAAGAAAGGTCTCAACCAAAAGCAGATTCGCAATATAACAGCCCTACTCCATCTGAGCAACCAACTCTACTATTTGTATATCCCCTAGCCAAGTGAGCTGGAAAACACATTTCCATCTGCTAGACATAATTCTAGAGCTATCATCCTAAACTTCTGCCTATGAGGATCCTTGAGGTCTTACAACTCCTTTATCACTGTAGTGAGGTTAACCTGGTCATCCTAGACCATGGAACTAGCTAAATCATGACCTAAACCTATAAGCATCCTAAAAGGAAGAAAATGCCCAACCATAAACTCTGGTACAGCTAAAGCAGCATCTGGATTGCTACCTAGAATAACACTGAACTTCTCAAAAGTAGGGCACATCTCCTCCATGCTAGCTTTAAGGCAGAATACATGGTCAACTGGATCCTAGAAGTTCAGACATGTCCACTTTCTCTCCTCTCATGGTCAAAATAAAACTGATCCCATACCTCCCTAAATTAATATTATCAAATTTTTCTAAGTTCTTGGTCTATAAGAACATGTAGTGGCTGAAGTAGGACTCCATGGAAAAAATATTGACTCTAAAAAATAAAGAAAAGTGTAAGAAGAAGACTAAAATAAGAAGAGCAGTTTAGAATGACTTTTGCGCAAGAAACGGAGCTTTAATAGACAAATATCAAAACAAAATTGAAAAAATCATATCAGAATGCTGGTGGCACCGCCACTATTCCTTAGCGGTACCACCTAGGCTTGGTGGCGATAGCCCTTTGCCTAGTTGGCAGCATCGCCAATTGCTCCAAAGCCTTTTGGTGGTAGCCACCCTTCATGCTGATGGCAACACTTTCCTTATTTAGCAATAACCCTCTTTCTTGTAGGTGGCAGCTCCATTTTTGGGTTTTCAAGCAGAGAAACTTTAAGATGGGATTTTCGAGGCATTTTAGGACATGCATTGCATAAATTTTAAGCATGATGTTGCATTAAAATTCCATAGTTTTTGCATAATAACATAAAAATATTAGTTGCATTAAACATCCATCTAAATAGAAGGGGGCATAAATATCATGACATGCATACATCCAGCATCCATAAAGCATAAAAACATAAGCATCATGTACATCTCAAAAGTTTAGAAAGAAGAAAGAAAGCATAAAATAGAAAGCATCATAAGGATCTCAATTTCTCCTCCTCTGGTGATAAGGATCCTCCTGCTGACGAGTTTGTCTGTCAATCTCCAGCGGAGTCAATAAGGAGGTGATAGCCATATCCATCTGGTACCCCATCCGATAATTCCATCAAGTATAACCATCTGGAATCTGCATCGATAATGTGAACAATACAAGCAACAGAAAATTACCAAAGGATCATTTCTCTAATAATTCCTCTGAATGTAGGCATCTGGAATCTGCATCGATAATGTGAACAATACAAGCAACAAAAATTACCAAAGGATCATTTTCGAAGGTAAGAAGAAACACGTACCACAATGTTCTCAGAAAAATCTTGGGCAAGAGGGTGAACCGCATCCAAAATGTGATAGATCCTCATATGACCATCACGCCCAATATAAGGGATCTCTACAGTAATTTCCAATAAAGGATTGAAGGCGACCTCATCACTAGGTCCCATGCTCGAGCTTGGATCTTTAGCTATTGGAGGAGCCATAGTAGATGCCCATGCACTACTACCCACTATAGACATATCAGTCTCAGCTATGGAAATAGAAAGTCTAGAGAACGAGCAAAAAGATGGCATGGATCTCCAACATGGCACATCAGACGAGTCTGGCAAAACTCTAGGTAAGGAATCTCAGGATGGAGAAACAAAAAAATAGGCAAACTGATATAAGAATCATCTATACCATGGATATTAGAGCCCCATCTCATGTCAACTGATGGATGTTTGAGGGTGGCCTACTCTCCCAATGTCTGAATTTTGACTCTCTCCCTTATATAATATAATTTGTAGTACAGAGAGTAAAGCAACAACTGAGAAAATGATATTGCAAAGCAGTTATGCAGCATAGCTAGCATCAGCTCTATTCTGGTTGTGAAAGAGGTCAGTCGCCTCTGCACAAGCAAGTCATGGTCAATAATTCAAATCAGAATTGAAAAAATGTTAGGAAAAGAGGCAATAAATACTTGAGAAAGATTAAGGCTACAAAAGAATACTCTAATAGTGCGGAAGTTGCGCCTTGGTGGCCCCATCCTATATTCCCTATTCCACCTAATATTAGCAGGGAATACATCAAGCCCAGGAACGTCCAAGCAGGGGCAAGTGTGAAAAAAATACTCATAAGCCTATAGCTAAAAAAAGTGGCAAAAGAGTCAAACAAAAAGACAGTCGTAACAAGCAAAAATCTGAAAATAGATGCAAAATGGAAACATACCTC
Source organism: Aleurites moluccanus (assembly GCA_948193065.1). Classification (NCBI taxonomy): domain Eukaryota; kingdom Viridiplantae; phylum Streptophyta; class Magnoliopsida; order Malpighiales; family Euphorbiaceae; genus Aleurites; species Aleurites moluccanus. The sequence continues at coordinate 11,958 of CANXYC010043163.1, forward strand.
CCAAATGAAAAATGTCCCTCTAAAAGAAGTAAGCACTCCTTATGACAGGCCAATCATCTCTCGGTACATACTGCTCAAAATAGCTCTAGCCTAGTCATATGTTTTAAGCAGTCTTACGTCTATCAAACTAGGAAGAATGTTTAGATCAACTATGTCCCGACGGGTGTAAGCAAAGGTGCAACCCACTAATATCAATATCATAAGGCGAACAATGGGCTTGGCCACTTGAAACTCTCCTCCAAAAGGCTTCATGCCTCTCATGTATGATTTCAACTAGATGTGTGTAACCGTACTTCAGACATGAGAAGTATCTTGTCCTAATAATCTCACCATCTCTTTGGAAGAAAAGGAAACTCGCTAGTCAGAGCAGACCTAGAATGGGTGAGATTTGAATCGCAACCGAGTCAACTTGCACAAGTCTATGGGGGTTACAGTCAACTCGCCACAAGAAAAACATCAGAAAAGGGATGCTTTTGTAGTATGAAAAAATAAAAAATTATTGAAAAATAAAAAATTGCTCAAAGTTGTCAAAACAAACCGACACATTAATTGATACTCCATAATGCAAGCGAAACACACATATCTCATTTCAAGCAGACAAAGGTTCACTCGGTTTATTACCATCACTTTTACCCTTTAGACTTAGGTAAAAGCGATGGAGACAGCTATGAAAATGTATTTTTACACCTCAAGTATACTTGGGACCACTCTAGACTAATCAGCGATCGATTGGAGGTCAAAACAGCCTCTGAGACAGACAAACTAGACCATTCCGAACTAATTGGCATCAATTATGGGTCAAACCACCTCCGAACCAGACAAATCAAATAGAAAAAAGCTAGAAGCACCATGTGGCATTTGGTGGGACTGCCAAAGGCCATTGGCAGCGACCACCAAGTCCAGTGGCAGCAACGCTACCATGCCTTGGTGGTGCCACCAAGCCTCTTAGGCGCCGCCACTAAGAGGCTCTAGTGGATTTTCCTGTTTCCCACATTGATTTTTGTCCAGACCTGGCCCTCAGCCTTTCCCTATAAATATAAGCCTCCATAGACCTCCAAAACTTACACCAAAATAGTTAGATTGATTTTCTCTAACTGGCTCTCCCTTTTCCCTCCTTATTCAATATTTTTTAACATTAGTGGTTCACTTCTCTTTGATTTCAAGCCAATTTCTTCAACTCTCTTTGAGTTTGGAGGAATAGAAGACCATCAATTTGAACTTAATTTGACTAATTAATTCAAATTGGCTAATCAATTAATTAATTAATTTAGATTTTTAGACTAATTTGATTACCTTAATAAAAAGTGGAACTCCGATCTAGAAGAGCTCAAAGACGCCCTCAGTCCAAGTCACGAAGCAAGGTATTGTGTTCTAAACTCAATCTTTTCAAGTTAATGCATTGCAAATTGCATCTCTCTTCTTCTACCTTTCTTTAATTTGGAAAAGCATCAAACTAAAGGACAATTAATTGCATCTATCTTCATCTACTTTTCTTTAATTTGGTAAAGTATTAAACTAAAGAACAAGTAATTGCATCTCAACTTTTTTTAACTTTCTTTAAATTGGTAAATCATCAATTTGGGTTTTTGTTGTAATATTTAATCTTTTACTTTGTTTGAATGTTTTATTGCTTATTTGATATTGTAAATTATTTTATTTTGATCATTCATCTTAAATGTCATTTTATAACTGTTCATAAAAATATTTTTTTCATAAATCATAAATTAAATAAGGAGTCAAATATGAGTTACTTAAAACCCAATAACCTAGTCCCCGAGCTTAGTCCCTGTTCAAAGGTATAGTGATTTTATCCTTGAGTTAATTTTGGAGTCAAATTCGGTTTTTCCTTACTTTTTTCATAAAAATTAAGGTGGCGACTACTAAAACTTTCAAAATAAAAGTTAAAGAAATGATTTATAAATGTAAGGCAAAAGTTATATTTATCTCGTGGGAAATCACCCAAATGAGCATCTCGGTGCTCAAGCGAGGCCTCACAATCGTGGGCATGTAATAGTATATGAATTGAGTATCAATCCCATAAGAAAGGCATTGACAATAACCAAATTATTAATTTCTTCTATTATTTAGAAAATCGAAATAAAATTTCAGGTTTAAAGTGACTAAGATAATATAATAAAGACTTAAAAACAACAAGTATAAAAGGTCTAGGATTTAGATTTCATCCATTGACTGCCTATAATTACTCTATGTTTTCCTTAATTAGTTTTCTTTATTGGAATTAATGATCAGGTTTTTCCTAAATTATATAAAGTTCTCTCTCAAGGTACAACATAAATATTCATGCTAATCTTAAGTCTACTCTCGTGATCTTAAGCAATTAACCTAAATTCATTAAGTTCTTTGGAATACCTTTTTATTGATCATAAAAGAATTCTTATCTCTAAGTAACAAATACCTTAGGTATATTATTTTTTGAACTAATATTGTGCTTCCACTCTCGCTACTTTACACCATACCTTAAATTTATGCAATTAATGGCTAATTAACTATAAATCTTTAAGTCCTAAAATAATATATTAATTTCAACAAAATCATCCAATTAATTAAACCTAGATAACCATAGGTAAGCCAAAAGATTGCATCTAAATTCTAGAGAGAGAGTTTAGTTATTCATATAGAAGAGAAGAAGAACAATTAAAACTATAAATAATTTATAAGTAAACATTGAACTTTATTAAACTAAAATAGAAGAGTTTAGAGAATAAAAACTATAAGTAATTGGATTGATGCAAACTCTAAGTGTCACTCTTTAGCTCTTTCTCTCCAATGCTTCTCCAAATACAGAAGACCTCAACTTTTGACTTGGAATAAAGAAACTTGAATAAAATCTTTAATAATTTAAAATCACCAATTTCCTCTATTTATAGAGTTTTAATTTTGTGTTTAGGAAGACTTATAAGTCTCTTAAAGGCTAGAAAAATTCCCAAGATCTGATTGTATTCAATTTAGGTTGAGCTAAGAGAATCCTTCATTAGAAACCCTAAAATTCACACACCTAGATAGCATCAGAGGTTGCACGGCCATGTAGCTTGCCTTACACGGTCGTGTACCTCAGTTTTTGCTACTTTTTCTTATTAGACAAAAGGAAAAAAATATACATGGCAGAGCAACATGACCCTCTATGGTCGTGTAACATAAAAGCTCATCGTTTCGCCTCTTCTTCTCTAGTCAAGCTTTGCACGATCATGCTCTCCAATGTGCACGGCCATGCCCTTCTTCTGAGCTTTAATTTGTACTTCTTTGGCCTTCTTTAATGCCGACTTTGATCTCTAACATCTCTAAGCTGTCAATTTCCTTAATTTTTATCTGAGAACTTCTAAATTCCCTAAAGAACTCAAGAAAACAAAACTCTAACAAAAGTTTAGAAAAATCAAGGAAATAAATGTAAAAGTCAATTAAGATGAAAATAAATTAATAGAGTGTTCTTTAAGATTATATCATATTTTTCACTTATCAAATTCCCCCAAACTTGATTCTTTGCTTGTCCTCAAGCAAAATTACTCTATTATGAACAAAATGGGAATTAACTTTATGATGAATATTTCTAAGGCGTCAAAAATAATTGTCTATAAATATTTTATAAACGCATAAAAACCTAAGTTATCTTTCTCGAATTTAAAAATAACTCAATCTTAATTATGCCTTAGATATCATTCCTTGAACCCCATCATAAATAAATTGTTGCACTTTAAATAGGTTTATACACAATTACTATCTTTAAAACCTTTTAAAAAGATATGGAATTCAAATCTCAAAAGCATGTTTAAGAAAACTATCTCCATTAATATAATTTGCAATTCAAGAAAGGTTATTAGGACTTTACTAGACTTGTAATGATATTTATATGGGATATATTAGCTAGACAAGGAAAAGGCTAATTTAAACAAACCACAAGATATCATTACCAGGGTCTTAAAATTAATGCATTTTTAAAGGAATTCACAAAGTACAGTATTCAAAATATCATTCTTTACAGGACTTATTTCAAGCTTTTTTTTTTAATTAAGAGTTTCATTTCAAGAACTCTTTCTTTTAATCACCATCATCAAATACTTAGGGTTAAGGTGTAATACCTGTCATTTATATATATATATCTGTGTGTGTGTGTGTGTGTGTGTGTGTGTGTATGTATGTGTTATTGTTGTTGTTGAATTGATTGTGGATAAATTGATATTTTGAGAAATTCAGAATATGTATTCATGAAGGATTTTGTGAGGCAGATTTCATGATTTTAAAGGAATAATTTGGAAAAGTGCAAAACATAAAAGTTATAGATTTATATCTTATATTTAGTTCTATAAAAGAGTTTTGTGAAATTCTGTGTGTGTGAGGAGATATGACTCCTCGACCAGAACCTGGTTCATGATTTTCTGCAGTAAATCTGAGAATGTTTATTTTCTGGGAATGATTGAGGCTAAATAAGCCAAAAGTGTAAACATTAAAAATGTTCCTTTATGTGTTATATTATTAACTATAAAATTTCAGGGGAATTTGATAATTATATCTCAGTTGAGATTGAAATTAATTAGAACTGTTCGGATGATTTAGGCAGTAAAGTCAGGGTGAATTTTTGAAATTCACCATTGTTTGTATAGATCTCTTTTTGATTTAAATTTTTAGCTATGTTGGACCCATGAAAGTCTATTTTAAGTGACAAAAAGAATTAGGGAGTTTGGATGTCTATAGCTCATTTGCGAGCTGGTTTAGTATGAGTTGGCGAGGAAGGGGTTCTAGCTCGGCAGAATCTACTATATATGCGTAGTGGCATTTGCAAGCCGACAAATGCGAGGTGGCATTTGTGAGTCGGCAATGCTAGGTGGCAATTGGCAAAGTGGGATTGCCGAGGTGGCTATTGGCGAAGTGGGATTGCCGAGGTGGCAACTGGCGAAGAGGGGAAATGGTGAAGTGGGATTGTCGAGGTGGCAATTCGCGAAGTAGAGAATTGGCAAAGTAGAGATTGGCGAAGAGGCATTGCAGAGGTGGAATATGTGAGGAAGAAATAGGCAAAGAGGGAAATTGGTGAAGAGGCATTGCCGAGGTGGAAATAGGCGAGGAGAGTTTGGCGAGGTGGCATATGTGAGGTGGCATATGTGAAGTGGACATGCGAAGTGGGATTGACGAAGTGGCTTTGGCAAAGTGGTATTGCCGGAGTAGATTGGTGAGCGAGTTGGCGAGAGGATTAGAGAGGCAATGGCCTATTTAACCAGATATCCAGTAGCCATTTTCACGATGATTTCACTTTTCTTTTTCTTCGTTCTTCTTCATTTCTTCTCCTATCTTTCTCAAATCAATCCCATTTGATTCCTAATGCATTAATACTTAGAATTAATGCATTAGATCATTAAATTAAAGCATTCTAAGGCTGTATTTTCTCATTTTCAAGTCAGATTCTTCAAGAACTCAGTTTTGGAAAAAATAAGATAATTTCCTCCAAACTTCATTTTCTTTTTAGATTAAGAAGTTTTGATAATTAAAATAGTTATTTATAAGTGTATAGAATTTATTATAAGTGATTAAGACTATTAATTTTGATTAATATGGAGATATCAAAATTTTTGAAATCTGATGAATAGTGATATGAATAGTAAGTACGTTTTGAATTTCAGATTTTTCTTTAAGGAATAAATTAATTTGATGTTAGGAAACTATAATAGAGACTATAAGATGATTAAATTATAAGGAATTATATTATGTATTATTGATTAAGGAAAACTCTAATTTTGAATATTTGGAGAAACTTCCATAGGAGAAGAAAACTCAAGAATTTGAGGAGATTATTGAATGAACAAGCTATTGAGGGAAATACAAAGATAAATTTGTTTAGAGGTAAGTATAAACATTGCATATGCATATTGCTCTTTGAGATTGAATGTTCAATCCTTCCTAATATTTATCCATATGAACCTCATGTTTTGAAATATTGTATTATGTACCTACATTATGAAATTCCCCTAATGTTCTTAAACAAATGAAGATTTGTTTCATATGATTACCTTATATGTTGAAAATGACTTGGTCATTCTTCCTTGGACCAAGTTCATATGAAACCTATTTATTAATTTGAATAAATTTATGTTATATGTTGATGGTCTTGCAACCAATATGATTCTTGTGGAATTTAAATTATATGACCCATGATATGTTTATGTATAGAACGCTTTTCCCAATGAGAGTAAATTCATTGGTCCATTGTGCACTTTGGGAACCTAGATGATAGGGTTTTTATCAGTGTTCCACCTAGAGGGGACCATAAGCTCTAGGCATATGCCCGGCCAAGCATATGTTTGTGATAAGGTAGCAAGGCTACTGATGCACTCTACAGTTCTATCATATGATTTGACAATGCTATTCGATTGTGAGCACTTATGTTCTTGTAAGCTTAACCTTATGATATTTCCATATTCGTGTACTTTTGACTTGATCTATACCATGCATGTTTATATCTTATTGAGTTGAAGGCTCACTCCTCTTCTGTGGATTTTAGGTAGTAGTGTAGTTCGAGAGGGCGCTAATATAGAAGACAGAGCTTCTTGATTCATTCCTCCAAGAAGACTCTATGTCATTCTTTTAAGATATATATATTTTTATGTTCATCAGTTTGTATTATGGTATTGTATGTAAAAGGAGTATATTCTAGAGCTCCATAGTTAGATGTTAAGGATAATAATATTTTGATGTCTAAATTATTATAATTGGGTTACTCTTGTTCCTTAGTGATTTGGAAAGTATCTTTTGATCGGTAAGGAACAAGATGAAACTCCTTAATGATGAATGTAAATGTATGAATGGTAATTTCATGAATCATAGAAATGATCAATTATAATGATAATCATATATGTTGTGTAGGAGATCCAGGATATGAATGTTCTACGGATTTATGGTGGCCTTAAGCCTACCCTTGCCCTAGGACCGTCGCATCACTAGAGTTGGGGTGTGACATTCCTAAGGTGTTTTTAATTCAATCAAATGTTGAGGTGAGTTATATTTATATTATTATGCTTGAAAATATATTTGCCTATAATTATGGAACCCTTTCCCTTATGTATCCATTTTGGCCTAATGGCTTTAGTCCCATTTCTTGAAATTTTTGTTCAATTTCCATGTTAAATTGTTAACCATATTCTTTGATTATTGATTGAATTGAAGTACCTAATGTCTTCTTTGTAATGTGTTACTTGGATTTACTTGAAAATGCCTCCAAGCCTTATCTAAAAGAATCCAAATTTATGACTACCATATGTTTGATTAAATGACTCAAAGAATTCAATTTTTGATCCACCAAATGTTTAACTTTGAATTTATTACCTATTGATATATTGACTCTTATGGAAAATAAACCTAGTCTAACCATTTGAAATTGACTTCATTTTATGTGAAATTTCCTTATTGATTATTATAGCATTATTATTAATATGTTTAATAGTTATCAAATTTATTCATTGAAGAATTGACCAATTTGAAATGACTGTTATTATAACATTGACATTGAATTTGAGCCTAATTATATCCATAACCACTATTGTATTGATTATTCAATGACATGACAGAGTTACCTTTCGATGGGATAGCGGGTGAGAACCATCGGCAATGTGCATATTGATTAATTTATTAATCCTAGATAGAAAGGGTTAAATTCTAGTCATAAAATTTGATCAACCTTACGTTATTTCATGAATTTAAGCTACTAAAAATGTAGCTAATGAGATTTATATGAGTACGAGACCCTATATCTATTGTGTTTTATTTTCCTTTTATATAGCTTATTTATTGAACTATATGACCTCAGTTACCTTACTTATTTATTTGCTCCTCGTTTTCTCTAACATGAACATTTGGTGGATCATGTATTTCTCAAAATCTCATCAATGAAGGGCGTGATGTGATTCAGTAAAAAGAAAAAGCTATCACCACATTACATTACATTAGGCCATTTGAGATTTTGGATAAAATCAACAATGTTTCTTACTGGCTGGCACTTCCACCGCAACTCAGTCATATACATCCAGTCTTCCACATATCCATGCTTCGTAAATATGTTCCAGATCTATCGCATGTGCTTCAATCATAGACCATTGAAGTAGATGAAGACCTAATTTATGAAGAGATACCAATCAAAATAATGGATCGACAAGTTAGGCAACTTCAAAATTAGACGATACCGATAGTTAAAGTTATATGGAGGAATCATTCGATCGAAGAATATACATGGAAAAGATATGCGGACTCGATATCCCCAGTTGTTTTACGAGTAAGGTATGTTAGTTAAAATTCGAGAATAAATTTTATTAAACGGAGGTAGAGTGTAACACACCGAATTTTTTGGTATTCATAAATAAGATCCTATAATTAATATAGTCAACTTTATAGTCCTTAATTAGACAATTAGACGTAAAATAACAATCTAGTATCCAAAATAGATAGTTAGAGATAAAATAACAATTTAGTACGTGAATTTCAAATTTTATACCTAAAATATCTAATTTAACACATAATTTCACCAAATTAATTTTGAGACCTAAAATTTACATGATAAATAAATTATAAAAATTAGTAGTATCTAAAATGAGATTCAGGGCCAAAGTATAAATATTAAAATTTTGGAGAAAATTTGCAAATAAGAAAAACTGAGGGGCTAAATAATAAATATCAAAAATTCATAAATATCCAAATATTCTAGAGAGTTCCATTTTTTGGCTTAAAAATTTCTCCTTCTTCCCCCTTCTTGGCCGAAAGCTCCATCTTCATTTTCTCCCTTCATTTTTCTTACTTCCAATAAAAATTTCTTCATTAAATAAACTCTAAATTTGAATCACATAATTTTTATACCTAGTTTAATATCTAAAAACAGCTTAGACATTAAAAATTTCCATCAAAACTCTAAATAAAATCATAAACAATTTAAGGGAGCTAAGTTGGGTTTTTAAAAAACTTGAGGTAAATCAATTTCTTTTGCTATATTTCAATCAATAATGAGTTCTTTGGTGACTATATATAAATATATTAGCATCTATACATAATTATAGGATGTTTAGAGTTTGAATAGATGGTTATGCCAAAATCTAATTTTTTGTATAAATGTGTATAATTCAAATTGAGTTTAGATTATAATTCTCCATATTTAAAATAGCCTAAAATAAGCTAAATATGTATTGTAGAATCAAATAAACAAAGAAAGGAGGTTAGTGATGGTGGATAAGAACACTTTTGCCTAATGTGAGGAATTGAAGTTTTAAAGTGATTTTGATGCAACTAAGCTATTAGGTGAGTTATAAATACAATATTATGTATTAGTTTAACCATGTGCCATTGACTTAAATTTGTATTGAAAAATTTACCTTTGAAATTCCTTACATTAATGTTGTTAAATTTTATTGAAACCAAAGATGACCATTGAAATATTGATTGATTTGATTTTGAATTTTCATATGCCATCGACACTTTATGTGAACCTATTAATATTTTGGTCCTTATTGTATATTATATCTCATTACATGACAGAACTACCTTTCGATGGAGTAGTGGGTGAAAACCATCGGGAATGTGCATATTGATTAATTTATTAACCTTAGCTAGGAATAGATAAATCCTAACTATAAGATTTGATCAGCCTTATGTCATTTCACGAGTTTAAACTACTATAATTATAGCTAGTGAGATATTTACGAGCACGATACCCTAAATCTGTTATATTTTATTTTCCTTCATTTTACATATTCATTGATTTATGTGACCTAAATTATCTTTATTTTTTTTATATTGCTACTTGTTACCTTTAATATGAACATTTGGTGGATTACTTGTACTTACCTAACCTTTATGCATAATTATATGTTTATAACTTATTGAGTTGTAAAACTCATTCCTTTAGTAGTTGAAAATTTTTCAGGTCAGGAGTAGTCAGTAACAGTTTCTCAGACTTTCTTCTTTTACAGAGGAAGTTTCCTTTATCATGTAAATAATTTATACTTTAATACTTTTGTGATCTTTAGTAGCTCCATGGTTAAACTAAATTAATTGGTAGTTTATATATATATATGTAGTTAAATGATGTACATTAATTAATTAACAACGTTTGGATTTTATAATTAAATGTTTAATGATGGGTTGGGATATGAGGAAATTGTATTGAATTTGATTTGTGAGAATTGATGGTTGATGAGTTCATAGTAGAGATTTTACGGGTGTTGATAGTGCAGGCGAGTCTCATACTCTAGGACCATCATATTTCATTTTTAAGACGTGACGGAAAGACATTTTCAACAAAGACCATATGTCAAGATATAAAAATTTTATTTGTTTCAATGTCTACACATTTGTAAGTTTAACTTTATCTATATGGTTCTACGGATTTCTAGTAATTTTAACTTTATTCATACCCTAGGATCGCCATATTTCAAAATTGGGACGTGACAACTATTTAGAATTTAGAAATTTGAATACTTAAAAATTTGAGAAATTTATATATACATATTATCTAATAAAAACTAAGTTTTAGAGTTATTCAAAAAAAAAATTATCATATTTTAATTAAAAATATCACTTAAAAATTTACCATGTGTTAAGAAATTAACTTGAAATTATTAAAATTATTTCATTGATTTTTTATACGACATTGTATTTTTGTATATCACAATTAGCTATATAGTTATATATAAAACTAATATGTTAATATATTTCTATTATTTTTTTTAGTTGATCTATATATTATAAATTTTATTCATATACATTTTTATTAGTTATTAATAATTAACATAAGTGCTTATTAATAAGTAAAAAATAATTAATTAGTAATAACTAATAAAAAAATAAGTAGTAATTATTAAGTATTAAATATTAATATAAGTGCTAAATAATAATTAATTAATTAGTGATAATTAATTATAAGTGTTAAGTAAAAAGTACTCCCTCCGTTTTTTTATCTGACGTTTAAGGTTTTGCACACATATTAAGACACTTATTAATTAGATTCAAAATGACTTATTTAACCTTATATTCTTAATTTTATTTTAAATTAAATTATTTTATTCTAATTAAATATTATAAGAATAAAATAGGAAAAAGTGAATAAATACTATTTTGAAAATTTAAAACGACAATGAAAATAGATGAATTTCTAAAATGACAAATAAAAAAAAAATGAAAGGAGTAATAATAAATTAACTAATTATAACCAATAATTATTAATTATTAATTATTAAATACTAACATTTAATTTATTAAATGATAAGTTAATAACATTAAATTTTTATTTTTTAATATAAAAAATAAATTTAATTATAAAATTTATTAATTAAATAATATATAAAATTTACATATGATAATGATTTATAAATAATTATTATATAACTAATCCAGTAACTATATAATCACCTAAATAAGTTTCAAACCATTACACCAACATATTATTTTGTCAATATTTTTACTTCAATTATTATTATTTATTAATATTATAATCTATTTAAAATTTTTTAAAATTTGTGCAGTTGATTATTTTCATTATTAATAATTTAATTTTTTAAAAATAAAATAATATTTTATGATATTTATTATTATAATTATTTATTATTTATTTACGGGTCCGGATCCCATCTCATTTTTTAGACTTTTGAATATATATTAAAAAAATATATAATAATAAAAGTGATGTTAGAAATCAAAACCTCTTGAGAAATTTAATCAACCATCAATCCATTATATAATTTTGTTAAATTTATATGCTTAAAATATCAACTACAAAAATTTTTATGATATTTTAAAATATATTTATATTTTTTACATGTTTTACTAAATTTTATGTTTATATTTCAAATTAATTATTTAATATTATTTAAATATAAATCTTATTAAATCGAGTATGTATATAAATATACTAAAAAAATATAATGATAAATGTGAGTATAAAATTCAAAACCTTTCAATATTTAAATTTAAAATAACTATTAGATCACTTGAAAATTTTTATTAAGTCTATATATTAAAGCATGTTTATAGTTTAAAGTAATTTTATTAAATTTTTATATTTAATTTCAAGTTAATTGAATTTTATATTTAAATTTAAATATTTATTAAGTTTAATATAATTTATATATATTTTTAAATTTTTTATAATTTTTATTACTCAATTGTCTACAAGACTAAAACTAAATTTTATATTAATTTTCATATATGTAATTCAAATAGGATTTCATATATTTTTAAAAATAATTATTAATTACCTTATTAAAAATTTATTTTTTACATCATTAATTATTATTTATAAATTTTCTATATATTCTATAATTTAATAGAAAGTATATAATTTTTATGTTTAGTTTATATATTTCAAAATCATATTACAAGTGCTTAATAATAAATAATTAATTATTATTGACAAATCACAAGTGATTATTAATAAGTAATAAATAATTAATTAGTAATAACTGTTAAATATTAGCTATTAATATGAGTGGTAAATAATAACTAATTACAAGTAGTGTTAAATAATAAATAATAATAAATTAATTAATAAAAATTAATAATTTTTACTTTTTAATTACTAAATAATAACTATTAATTTACTAAATGATAAATTAATAATATTAAATTGTTATTTTTTAATATAAAAAATAAATTTAATTATAAGAATTACTGATTAAATAACTATTTAAATATATAATAAATAAAACATGAAAATTTTAAATTATTATTAGTAATTTATTATTTTAATAATTTTATTTATATTTATAAATTAATAGACATATCAAATAATATTATAAAAGTTGTATATTTTTAATAATTATAATTATATATTTGATTATTTTTATCTTTATTTTTATTTTTTTAATTTTTTGAAATTATATATAGAAAATTTTAAAATAAAAATAAATATTTTTTAAAAATAAACTTTAGGTGGTTTGATCCGACCCGATCCATAACGCGCAAATCAATCTGAATTTGATTTAAAATCTTTCTTTGTATTAACTTGATATATAATTTGATCAGTTCACAATTCAAAATGATCCGCTCATAACTCACCTAAAAAAAATAATATCTAAATTTAGAACGATCCAATCCAAATCCATCTTATTCGATCCGTTTACCACCTCTATATACATATATTAGCCGTGTAGGGATGAATTAATATATGAAATGAAATTCGAGGAAGATTTGATTTTAAATTAAGTTTTTTTTTTGGAATGAAATTTAAATTTATTTTATTATAATTAAGTATTTAATTTAATTAAATTAGGATTAGACAAAGTAAAATTAATATTAACTATTTCAAAAGAAAGATAAATTTATATTAATATGAGAGTGGGACCACAGGAAAGATAAATTTATATGATGCCATTCCAAAGCACTCTCTCACATTCCCCTCTCTTTTTGTTTTGTTTTTTTGGTGGCTTCTCTCTTTCATTGTCACTTCCATTAAAGAAAAGTTTTAAAAAAAAAATTTTTTAATGAATTTAAATTATTTCTTGGTTTTGGGAAGATCACCAATACCAACTTAACTTTTTTTCATGTATGACTCATTTATTATTATTGTTTTTTACTTTTCATCCGCCAAAAAAATTTAAATTGAAGGTATTTGTACTTGCTATTGATAATTGGGATAATTAACTAAAAAATATTAAATTTTAGTAAATTCTCTTTTAGATGAATATTTAAAATTTTAATTTCTTTTTATTAATAAATCATTTACCGAAATTTTTTACTTAATTGATTATACATATCACATAAAAATTACTTTATTGCTTTCAACTGATTCATGTTAGTTAAATTTTAATGATTATATTGAAAAATATTAAAATTTAATAATTTTTTAAATTTTTTATATTTTTTATCTTTTAAAAAATTTTAATTTTTTTTATTTCATAATATTCTTTTAATTTTTTATCAAAATATTTTTTAATTATTTTTTATTTGATTCCTTTAAGTGAAAATACTCTTTTAAAATACACTTTATTTAATTTTCATAAATTCAAATATTAATTTTTTTTCTAAAAATAATCAATGAATTTAAAATCATTGATTATTTTTTCATTTAAACTATTCTTTTAATTTTTTAAGTGAAAGTCTTATTATAATTTTAACTTATTAAATTATAAGATATTTTTATAAAAAGTTAATGACTATTAAATCTATTAAATGATCTCAAATATTTATATAATTTTTGCATAAAAGATAATAACTTAATGACTAAATTAAAATTTATTAAATAGTCTTATATTTAAATTAATAAATAATTTATTTACATAAATTTTAATATGATAAAATAATTTTTTATTTTTTATTTAAAGTTTAAATTAGAATAATATTTTCACTTAAAAAAAGAATATTTTGAATAAAAAAATAACCAATGATTTTGAATTTATGAAAATTAAATAAAGTTTAACTTATATTTAAAATTATATTTTGATGAAAAAATAATTTAAAGAATATTAGTGAAAATAATTAATAATATTTTGATAAAAATTAAAAAAATATTTTCAAATGAAAAAAAAAAATTTGAAAGAATTGAATGATAAAAAATATAAATGATTCAAAAATCACTTAATTTTTATATTTTTTCAATGCGATCACTTAAATTTAGTTGACATAACTTATTTAATTAGTTGAAGGCGATAATATGACACCTATATAATATGTTTAGTTGGTTAAAAAATTTTAAAGTTTAATGATTTTTAAGTTAATTTATGTGTATGAGTCTATTTTAATGGGTTTTAAAATCCTTAAAATCATTTTAAAAAAACTCCTTAAATTAAGTGAGATAATGAGGAAAAAATTTTGAGAATATAAAAAATAAAATAAAATTTTATTTTTTAAATCAAAGTTAGGTTAGATATTAATTGAGGATAAGCTTTCCATCTATGATTTTTTATATCTTTTTTTTTCTTTAATATTGAAAAGGAAAAAATTGAACTTAGAAAAATTTATATTTTATTATTGAACTTAAATAGAAGGTATTTATTTTTTCTATTCATATTTGAATCAATGTATTATTGGAGTGAAAATACATTAATATAAATTCATTTCTATGTGAAGAAGGAAAGTATTGTTTATGTTCCACATAATAATTTAGATTATATTTTTTTCCTAAAAAATAATTAAAAAAAGACTTATATTTATTATATGAATTAAATTCTATATAATAATATTTAACGCACATGTTAAATGAATAATTTTTTAAAAAATATCATAATTTGTTTATACATATTAAAATTACTCTTAATTATCACTCATTATTAAAGGATGTATTAATTTATTTAAAGTTTAAAAGGAGGCCTAAATTGTAATGAGAAAAAATTAAATTATATAGGTATTGTGAATGCATCTATATTAATGTATTTGAATTTGAATAATGGCTCCCATAAAAGGAAAAGAAAAATTATCAATTGAATTGCTCCAATAAAATTTTAATTTATGTGACTTGATAATTTATTAAAATTCTTCAAGAATTTCAATAAAAATTTTAACTTTTTTTCAATTAATTGAGTTGAAACATAGCAAATCTTATTGCCACTCCAAATGGAAATTAAAAGGGTAATCAAATTATTATTGTTATAATTAACCATCAAAAAAGGGCATTATGATAAAAGTACATATACATTATGGCAAAAACCCTAAATCTTGTTCACAATTTGAATTGAAAATGTCTTGATTCTCATATTTTCATCCTTAAATTATGGGTATAATTAAGCTATAGGAATTATTTGACATAGTCTTAAGAGAAATCTTGATCAAACAACAACCTTTTAAGAAGGAAGGGAAAGAAGAACTGAACCAACAATCATGCAATCAATTAGGTTACAAGTGTAGTGATCTTTTCTCTATTTTCTAAGATAAGGCATCAGAATTCAAAACAAACAAACAAAAGAAAAACCATAGCTTCTGAAGTTTTCCAATCTTCAATGCTAAGTCTAATTTATCTAATAAATCACTTCCTAATTTACTTTTAATAAAAATTTATTTACATTAATTATACTCAAAGTAAATAAATAAAAAAAGATAGCATAAAATATATAATAAATAATAAATAAAAGTGAGGGAGAGAGAGAGAGAAAGGGAATGGAAATGGGGTCATAATACAAACAAAGGGCAGAGAGGCAGAGAGAACTGCAATTTACAACAACTACTACACATCAGACATCACTTCTTCTTTAACCAACACCCATTTTGATTTTTCTCTATTTCATACCCATTATTACTATTTTTATATTTTTATATTTTATTTAAAATAAATAAATGATGTATTAGTATTGGTGTTGTTGATAACAAACACGAGAGTCCTCCTTAAGAAAAGCCAACCCCCACGAGAAGAAGAGGAACAGAGGAAGAAGAAGAAGAAAAAGAGAATAGCCAAGGCCAAACAAGAAAGAAAGAAAGCAAGAAAGACAATAGCAAGGGCAAAGGGAAAGGAAGGTAGATGAAGAACAAGAAAGAATGAATAGATGAAGAAACAAGTGTTGGCTTAATCAAACATATGATTCATTCTTAGATTCTTTAATTCTTCTTTCTCTCTTTAAAATAAATTTCTTTCTTGAAAGAAAGAAAGAAAGAAAAGAAAAGAAACAAGAATAGTTGGTATTGGTGCTGGTGTACTAATACCTGTCTGTCTCATTCTTTTTTTTTTTTTTCCCTTCATTGAAGAGTCCGCCTTAGCTTGAGGGGCATCTTTTCATGCTTCTTATGTGCTAGCGTTTATTGCTGCCTTTCGCATTGCTCTATTCCAATTGCCTATCACACATTTACTTCTCTCTTTCTTTCTTTGCCTATTTTTCTTACAAATATCCTTTCATTTCTCTTTCTTTAATGGCTGTTCATGCTCAATATCCTTCAAATATCCTCCTTTTAAACAGGTTAATTAATTTCCTATTCTTTATCCTTCTCTTTCCATCTATCTCTGATTTTTCTTTTTTTTAAATCTTTGGCTTATCCTCTTCTTTCTCTGTTTCTCTGTTTTCTTGTTGGTAGGAACGGACAAGAGGGTCATGATTATTCATTGCACCCACAACCAGGAGGATTTCTTGATCAATCCCATATGCTATTCACCAATGGAGGTTAGCCCTATTTCAAATTTTTTATTTTTTTTTAACATTGAGAAATCTAATAAAACGCCCTGAACTTTAATCATAATAGTAATCAAGATTATAAAATATGGGCAGCAGGGGCTAATAATACTAATAATCCACGCAAAAGAGGAGGAGAAGTGGTGGTGGCGGTAGCGGCAGAAACAACGACCACCACCGGTGGCATCACAATAGGAACAACAGTACATCCATTTTCTATGCAGCCTCAAACTTCTCAGTTAATAGACCTCTCTCTACTCCATAAAAACAACAACAACAATCAGCCACAGCCACGCCAACCAAATGTTGTCTCCACTGGTCTCCGTTTATCATTTGGTGACCAACAACAACAAATACAGCAAAATCACCATTATCGACCACAACAGCAGCAACAACAACAACAGAGTTTTGTATGCCAATCCTCTACTCTTTTGTCCTTATTATCAGAAGATTTTGCCACCCAAATTAAACGCCAAAGAGATGAAATAGATCAATTCCTTCAAGCCCAGGTACCCAGTTCTCTTTTCTTTTTCAATTGGGTTCTCTCTGTTTTTTTTTTTTCCAATATTTTGGTGGTTGTGTACGTAAATGAAATGGCTTCATTTTTCTTCTACAGGGAGAGCAGTTGAGGCGCACATTAGCAGAGAAAATGCAGAGGAATTATCATGCATTGCTAAGCGCAGCCGAGGAATCAATATCCAGGCGATTAAGGGAGAAAGAGGCAGAAGTTGAAAAGGCCACGCGACATAATGTCGAGTTAGAAGCACGCGCCGCCCAACTTAGCGTGGAAGCGCAGGTTTGGCAGGCAAAGGCCAGGGCGCAAGAGGAGACGGCGGCATCACTGCATGCACAACTACAGCAGGCTATAATGAACGGAGGAGTTGCGCAGGATAGCAGGAGAGGGGACGATGGGCCAGGATGCTCTGGGGGAGTAGAGGAGCAGGCGGAGGATGCAGAGTCAGCCTATGTGGATCCAGATCGTGTGACGGTTTCGGATGGTTGGAGATGCAAAGGGTGTCGGAAAAGGGCGGCGACGGTGGTGGTACTGCCGTGCCGGCATCTGTGTTTGTGTACAGAATGTGACCAAGTGGCTGAAGCTTGCCCACTTTGCCTCCAAGTGAGAAAATCTAGTGTTGAGGTTTTTCTGTGTTAAGAGGCCCATTATCAATTGAGTAATCCGAGGCCGAGGCCTACGCTTGAGCCCATTTGGAGTCAAAAGGTTTTAGGAGGTAAAAAAAAAAAGAAAGAAAATTAAATAATGCTTTTTTTGGGAGGGGGTTAAGAAATTAGCTTACCCAAGACTCAAAAGTTTTATTATTTTTATTATTTATTTTGTTTTTGTTTTTGGTTCCCCCTCCTCTTGGAGTGAAGTTACCTAGAGGTAATGTACATGGCCACATGTGTAGTGGCATTTTTTTTATTATTATTTTTGAAATTTAATTCATATATAATTTTTTTTTTTTTATTTCATAAGTGCATTTGTCTTTGTTCTTATTTTATTCAATTTTAATATTTGTTCTTGATTATTGATATTATGATTCTTTAATCAAATTTTAATTAAAAATAAAACAATTCAATTAGAAACTATAACAAATAAAAAAAAATGTCTCCCATTTCCTTATATAATATAATTCCTAAAATAGAATTTCAATTAGGATTTAGGAATTAGTATATGGATGATTTTCTCTTTTAATTAGACTAATGTTTGGAATTATAAATATGTGCACATAGTATGACAAGAAAATGATCCTATTTATTGTTGTGACAATTATAATTACTCTAATTTGGCTAGAATTCAACTTATAAAAAGCTATTCAATTCTATAAAATTTAATTGAGTTTGTTAATTAATTAAAATTTAATTTAAGTATAAAATGAAATTTGATTATTTTAAAAGTAACTTTGATTAGTTCTAAACTCGACTTGAGTAATTTAAATAAAAGTAATATAAAATTTATTATTTTCTTAACATTTTATAAAATAATTAGATTCATAAATAAATTCGAATTCGACTAAGAAGATAATAAATTAATATTGTATAATTTTAATTAGATTCATAAATAAGTTTGAATTCGACTAAGAGGATAATAAATTAATATTGTATAATTTTTTGATTTAATATAAAATTAGAACTTGATTAGAGCTCAAATTATATTTAAACAAATCAATTTTAGTTTGTCTAATATTTAATTTGATTAGATTCGTCTATTATCATGTCTCAAAAATAGAACATGACGGTCTTAAAGTGTGAGATCCGTCTATACAACAACACCCGTAAAACCCTTTCAGTTTTTAAAATTCATTCTCATATCTACACCAGCACATAATTCTCATAATTTAATTCATCATCAAACATACAGTAATATAACCTATATATACTAATTAATTTACATTATATATTTAAGTATTATACATATAAGCCATTAATTATCTAACCATGGAGCTACTACAGAATAACAAAAGTAGTAAGTTTAAAATATTTACATAGTACTGAAAAAGAAAATAAGTCTCAGAAATCGCTACACTTACTTTCGATCTGAAAATGATAATTGTAATACCTTAGAAAAACCTACCATAATTATATGATTAAAATTCTCAGTATTTGGTTTGAAATCATCGAAATGACTAAAAATAATTTTAGAGACTCAATTAGAATGCAAATAAAATGCTTTTCCGAAAAATATCGATGTCGATGTCCCTACCAAGAAAATAGTAGTCCGGTCGAAAGATGAATTTCTGATTTTTACTAGGGGTAAAGAATTATATATATGCATGTGTAATTATAGTAAAAAGAAAGAGGTAAAAAATATTTAGAAACATTGAAAAAGTAAATAATGACAAAACCGTAAATAAATGAAACTTTAGGGATATAGTAGAATTTGGACTGTCTGAGTTTCAGAACGGTTCTGAAACTATTTTTATAATAAAGTATAAATAAAAATAAGATGTTTGAATCTTCACTTTAAAATCCAAATCCCATCAAAACTGTCAAAATAAATTATAGAAGGAAACCTGGCAAAAGTATAATTTAAGGAAAGTTTAAAAACCAAAATGAAATTTGCTAATTGTGACTTGGTATATAAGCCACACTTAGAATTTTTTTCTTCATTTTCTTCTTCTTGGCCGAAATTTCCCTTTTCTTCTCCCACTATTTTTCCTTCAAATTTGTTAAGGAAAATCAATGAAAACTTGAATTTAACCTTGATTTTTCCATCCTCCATCCATTTTCTACCTTGGAGAATCAAAGATTTTAAAGAACAAGCATCTTGAAATTTTCAGTCCAAGCATCAATTTGAGGTAAATTATTGCTTTGTTTGATTTTATGGTTGATTTAGGTATATTAGATGTTAATTAGATTGGGTAATGTGTTTAATTGCATCAATTGATGCATATAGCATTTTTCCCCAATTTTCAAACCCTAAACCTAAGTTGTATGAAATGGCTATCTGATTTTGGATTAGTTTATTTAAATTGAGTTTAGAATATATTAATTGGAAGTTAATTGATGGATTATTTATGGTTAGTTTGATGTAGAAAATCAAATTGATGAAGTTTGCTATTTTTTCCTACTTTAATGAATTGGGGGCAAATTAGTTTTGGTAGCTTATTTGGAGTGTTAGGTGAGTCTTTTATGCATCCTTTATCATGCCTAAAGTGTTAAATTAAAGTTTTGAATTCACCTCCAAAAGGGTCATTTTGGCCGAACCCTAAAGTGGCATTTTTGCCTTGGATTTTATCTTGTTTTTCCTTTAGTTTTGCAAGCCAATTTTATCATTTTAGTGTTGTTTATTATTGTGTTTATAATACCTATGAAATTGCCTATAATGTATTATTGTTGATAATTGGGGCAATGTTGGAGTTGCACCTAAACCTTGTCAAATTGTCCACCTAAAGTTGCTCATCAAGTATTTGTCAAAATGCCTAGCTCAAAAATCCATAGGCCAACCATTTGAATGTCATCGTCGCCAGCGACAATGGCATGCCAATTGCGTCAACTTTTTGTTCATAAATAACCAACTTATGTTACATCCCATTGTTGGTTTCCAAACCCTTGGTCATTGTATAATCATTTGTTATTGCTATTCCTTTAGTTCTATTGCTCATTGAATTGATTGATGATGAATTATTGATACTTGGTGATACCATTATTGTGCAATGATATCTATGGACTTGTTTCTTATTTCTATTGTTTCCGATGTGATTTGACAGAGCTGCTGCCCCAACAGGGTAATGGGTACATACTGTCGGCATTGTGCACATTATATTATTATGCCCTAGCTAGGAAGGGTTATCAATCCTAGCCATAAGACCCGATCTGTCTTATTGATATGTGTTTGATACATATTATATGTTTTTCATGGCCCTATATCTGTCTTATCCATGTGATATACCTTCCTTTGATATGAGTATTGACTTTTCAGTCATTTCTGTATTTGATTCTGTATCCTGAGATTTTTTAGCAGATTGATTTATTTATTTCATCTGCCTATTCTTTATTGATATTCCATTACCTATTTATTGGTCGATGCATATTAGATTCACTGAGTATCTTATATACTCATCCTCTCATTGTTTCCCATCTCCAGGTGCAGAGTATGAGGCAGATATCCCAGCATTTTGACTATCTGTGGATTCTGCAGTATTTTATTATCAGTGTAATTATATAAACATTGTATTATTTTTGTATGTTCATATCCTAGCTACTCCATGGGTTATATATGGTATAGTTAGTTTATGAAAATGTATGTATGGAATATATTGGAGTATAATTAATGATATGATATGATGAATGCTACAACCAATTGCAGTATAAATTACAGATGGATTACAAATTGACAAAATGAATAGTAATTAGGTAACTGAATAATAAACTGATTGTAATAGTTGATTACACGTGATAATGTATGGTATAGTTAATTTATGAACATGTATGTATGGATTATATTGGAGTATAATTAATGATATGATGAATGCTACAACTAATTGCAGTATAAATTACAGATGGATTACAAATTGACAGAATGAATAGTAATTAGGTAACTGAATAATAAACTGATGGTAATAGTTGATTGCACATGATAATGGGTTCTATGGATACCGATCGCCTTTGACATCTCCCGCATCTTAGGATCGTTGTGTCCCGAGAATGGGTTGTGACAATAATCCACTAAGAGGGATGAGTTTTATAACTCAGTAAGTTATAAACACATTATCATGCATAAAGGTTAGGTAAATAACAGGTAATCCTCCAAATGCTCACATTAGAGATAATGCAACAAAGATACAAGCAATGGAATTAAAGTCACATAATCAAAGAATAAGTATTAAGGAAAAATATAACATAACATTTATAGGGTTTCATACTCGTATAAATCTCATTAGCTACATTTTTTAATAGCTTAAATTCGTGAAATAGATTGATAAAATCTTATAGCTAGAATTTAACTTTCATAGCTAGGGAAAAGAATTAATTCAATAGGCATATTGCCGATAATATTTACCCACTACTCTATCGGATGGTAATTCTGCCATGTTATTAGGGTTTCGATACAAAAAAATTTAAGGTGCAGTTAAACTCTCAAATAATGTCAATGATACAAGATAAATCATATTATTACAACCAATATCTCACTAAACATATTAGGTGATTAAGTTAGTATAACAACAATACAATAATAATCAAGAAAGGAATTACTTGTGAAATTGGAATAATTCCATTATATAAGACTAGGTTTAGATTTCGTTAGTGTCAATGTGTTAAATGGTGATACACTTTAGGTCAAACACTTGGTGGATTAAAAATTAATTTAATTGAGACATTTTATCGAACACATTGTGAGCATGATTACAACAAATAAATTATAACATGGTTTCAACAAATAAATTATAAGGTTTTTGGATAAATTTAGTTAGGCCATTTTAACAAACAACATCAACAGCATTCAAACAAAAGATTTAGGCATTAATTTCATTCAACAAATAAGGGAATTAGATCAATTTAAGCATGAAAAATAAGTAAAAACTCAAAGGGAAATTGCTAGGGTCATTCAGCCAACTAAGGGGTTTTGGGGGAGGGTTTCAAAAATTCAAACCAAGGCATTGGGGGGAGGGTTTCAAGGTTTGTTTGGAGTAAAATTACCTTAAAAGATTAAAATTCACTTTAGACACATTTATTTTTCATCATCACTTCCACCATCTTTTATTTTGTTCCTTACTTCTACAATATAAATTCCACATGTTTTAAACTCATTTGGATATAAATAGACATATTCTACATTCATTTGAAATTAAGCTCATCTATTTAAAATTTTGAATTTTCACATAATCTCTAATATAAGCCTAAAGTTTCCTATAGCTATATATACACTTCTGATTTCTTAATTAATCATTTATAACTATCATACTAATCATAATTATTAAAAAGAAAGTAAGTTTAGAGTAATTACCTCAAATTTCTTCAATTTCTCAACTTTGCTTCCTTTGAAACTTTTAGTTTTTCCTTAGATTTTTGGTGAGAATTCTTATAGTTATTAGGTATTTAGGCTTAATTTAGGGTGTAAAATTAATTAAATTTAAATTTGGAAAGTTTTGGATGGAAGAATTTTAGAAGAGAAAGGAGAAAAAAGAAAAGAAAGAAATGGAGTAATGGTGGGTTCGGCCACTTCAAGAAGAAGAAGGAGAAGAAAATTGGGTCAAAAATAAAATTCTGTAGAAAATTTAAGATATTTTTGAATTTTTGATATTTATAATTTAGCCCTTTAAGTTTCTTTATTTACAAATTTACCCCAAAAGTTTTAATATTCACACTTTGGCCCCAAAATTCATTTTATATACTACTAATTTTCATAATTTATTTGTCATGTAAATTTTAGGTCTCATAATTAATTTGGTGAAATTCTATATTTAATTAAGTATTTTAGATATAAAATTTAAAATTTAGATACTAAATTATTATTTTATCTCTAACTGTCTATTTTAGATATTAAATTATTATTTTACATCTAACTATCTAATTAAAGACTATAAAATCAATTATATTAATTTATAGGGTCCTATTTATAATTACCAAAAAAAATTTAGAGCGTTACATCTATAGTACTGTCAATAATTAAAAATTTAAAATAAAAATACAGAAGATTGATGTTTATTTTTTTTTAACATTGTGAGGGAAATCAATCATAAATTCATTACTTAAGAAAATATATATTTTATCATTTGGCTATATTTGAGTGTTGAAGATCGATGCTTGTTAAATAATAAGAATTCAGAATAGTATGATATATAATTTAAGAAAATATTAGATCTATATTCATTTATTAATTGGATAATTAAAAGAGAATGGATGTTACTAATTACTTGCGTCAACAAACATTGAACTACTAGATAATTGAATTTGTTTTATGCTTTCAGAAATTTTTAAGAAGGAATAAGGTAGCGATTTAAATGCCTAACTGTTTAAATTTTAAAAAAAAATTATTCAATTTATAAGCTACTAACTCAATTTTTTTATATCATGTTATACATATTTCTAGTCATGTTATAAATTTTTGCAATTTTTATGTTTGATTGATTTTGAATTAAGAATCTTACTAATTTAATAATTTAAGATAAAAAATTATTAAATTAATGAATTAGAAAGTTTAATTAATGAAAAATATAATAAATTTGGTTACATAAATTTTCTCTAATTACATTATTTATTTAGATTACAATGATTTGATTTTTGAATTTGATTTTTATGTCAAATCTTTTATTTAATTGGGTAATTAAAATTGAATAAATTTATATTTAATTCAAATATTTGATAAAATTTAATAGTTCGAAAATTTAATATTTTAAATATTTATTTATTTAAATATTTTAAATCTATCATATTCATTTTTAACTTAAAATCTCTCTCTTACTTATTATTAATTTTTTTTAATAATATTATTTTACTCTAGTAACTAATATCATATATTTTTTATATCATCAATTTTAAGCGGAAAAGAAAATATAGATTTAAAAAAAAAAAAAAACTAATCTCTTAATATTTTTTTTTATTGTTCAAATTAATTAAACTCGGATAATTTTTATCCCACCTATTTTTTTTTTTTTTTCTATTCCAACTCTTAAAGAGAAACTAAGAGTACAACCAAAGATAATCTATAAAAATTACATATTTCTTATGTTCAAGCTTTATTTTATTAATTTTAGAAAGTTGATCTTATACACAATCAAACATCCAATTTTTAAATTTGATAAATTACTTCATTTGCAATTTAGCTTCTATTTGCTAACTTTCAAACTTAAAATTCACAATTTTAGCTAATTTTAATTGAGACTTACCAACTAAAAAAAAAAAATAAGTTGACTGTTATGCCATTAAACTTTGATATCTAATAATTAAAAACTCCATTATACATACTCATGCTTATCAAATATCAAACAACCTATATCTTTTTTTTGAAAACTTGAATTTTATTTAAAAGATAATTATTTATAAAATTTAATTTTATAGTCATTTATATAATTCAATTTTTTAATATAAAAAATAATTTTAAAGTAAATGAAAACTATTTTATTTTATAAAAATTTAATTTAATTTAGACTTTATTTATAAAAATTATACAAATATATATATATATATATATATATATATATATATATATATATATATATAAAATAAAAATAATTAATAAATTAAATTCATTATCTATATACTTAATGTTTAAAATTTTTTGTTTAATAATTCAGTTTAATTGTATTAATAAAATTGAATTGAATGATTTAAAATAAATTTTTCTAAAGAATTCTATTGATCTAAAAATAAGAACAGAAATTAAACATGAATTATCACAATCTCAGTGTGTGAGTCTCTCTATATATAATGATAACATTTTTCTTGGGCCAACAGGGAAAGTGATATGTTTATGGGGGAATGTGAGAAATCAAAGATAATAATTATTTCATTGCACCAAATAAAAGTATAAACCAAATGCTTTCTTTGATAAGCAATTACAAAGTGGAAAGTTGCTTGTGAAACATTGCAAGTGAAGAAAGTGAAGGATCATTCACTACTTGAATGATTGACAATGGCAAATATTTTTCTTTCTTTTCACCTTGTAAAGCATTTGCCAAGTAAATTTAATCTTATTAAAATTTAATTTATATATTAAATGAATTTAAGGCAATTTCTTTTATATTAAATAAGTTTGAAGTCAAACATTTATATTTCTAAATAAATTACTTATTGCAAATTGACATTCATGAGAAATTATATGTTGTTTTAATATTAAATTTCTCTTGAATTTTATGTTATTTGAAATTATACTTTATCTTTTATTTTGTGTCAATTCTACCATAATTTTAAAATTTAGTTGTAATTCTATCTTAAAGTTAAATTGAAAATAATAATAATAATTTCATATTAATTTGACTGAAAAAAGTGAAATTGATTTTAGAACTCATTATACTATAATATTAATCTAATTTTTAAAATTGATAAAATTACAAAACAACACAAAATTCAGGGTAAATTAAGTCTTATTAATATTTATAAGTTAATTAATATAAGCAGATTAATAAATTTTTTTCTATAAAAATTAAACTCTAATATATTAAAAAATATATATAATTATATTATATTTTAAAAACCTAAGGGATAATACATGGGACAATATGTGACATGAGGCCATGACTTAAAATACATGCACCCAGTGATGGAACCATGTGCAGCTCACAGTACCTATTCTTGATTTTCAAAGTTTTTCCCAAAAAAAAAAATTATTTTTTCACCTTGGGATTGAAACAAATGAAAAAGACAAAGCAAAATGCCAAGATGATGAGATTCATATAACTTTGGAACTCAATCTAAAATAAATAAATAAATAAATAAAAATCTAGGTATAAGTTAATTTTATGATATGTCCTGAATTGATTGAAAATTTAAAATTAATAAAGATAAACACATAATATCATTCTAGAATAATTAAAAAAAAATGAAATTCATATAATAGCTCAATAAATGGGAAGGTATGTAAGTTAATAAATTATTTTTAACTGAAAAATAAAAAAAATAAAAATTGATAATTTCTTATTAAAATTAAAATAATAATTGATTTTTTTAATTGGAGAGGTGTTTTATTTTTTCTAAGATAAAAGAGAATTCTAATTTATATAAAAATAAATAAATTACATTATTAATATAAATCATAACTCATATTCTTAAATTCAACTCGAATAATAATAATTTTTATAAATATAAATATTATTATGTTAACTGAATAAATAATCCGGCATAATAATGATATGTATGTTTCACCTGATAATTATATCATATTATAATTTAATTTTTATATATGTTTTTAAATAAATACGGTTGCATATATAAACTTTAAAACTTTAAAAATATAAAAATCAAAATTAAAATGAAAATAGAAATATATATATATATATATATAGGGTTTGGCAGATAAAAGAAATGCTATGTGACTATGTACAAAGCAAATGTGACAAAGGACATGACATATATATTTCATTTTCTCTCACATGGTGTTGTTTCCTCAACTACAAATGCTATGGATTTGGCACATTCTTTTGGGTTCAATTGTTCTCCATTTTAGAGTGAATGATATATAGCTTTGCCATTTGGCTGAAATTTTGCAATAAGAAAACCCATCTTTTATGTCTTGGCTTTTAGTCTAAATGTATTGCTACTTGCTAATCCCAATTCTAAAAATCCGAAAACAATGAGAAAACTATTAGCATTATTAATGAAAATTTTGTAACGAAGTAAAAAAATAATCTAACATATTTTAGAACATTTGAAACCATTATTCTTTGATATGATATAGGAAATAGACAAAGAAATTTAAAAATTAGTTTATTTAAATTTTGTTGAAGAATGGATTGGAAAATTTTTATTATACAAAATATTATAGGATAAAGGTATATAAATTGTTTTGATTGCACTAATAAATATTGAATTTCATTTTTATACTTAGAAATCTACTACAAATATTGAATTTTATAATATTAATTTATCATCATTTAATATTTGATATTTAAAATAATGATCAATAATAAGTATAATAGTGTTATTATTAAATATTTTTAATTACTATAATTTATACTGCTAATTCTTATTATCATTTCAAGTAATATTTTTGAATATTTCATTTAATTTTTACTGAAATAATATATTCATAAAATATTTTATTTAATTTATTTTTTTATTATATAGCAGTAGGAATTTGCTAAAAAAAATAGTCTTTTAATTTTGAAATGGATAACCCTTCACATTTCTTGTTGGAAAAGAAGTAAACAAATCAACAAAATTTTTGACATGGTTATGAAACAATAATGAAGTGATTAAAAGAAATCTAGCATTTAGGTCACCTTATAATAAGAGTTTGATGAAGATAATGGATCCTAACTAAGCAAAACTAATCCCATTTTATTGAGCAACTTTTAGTAAACAACTTGTAGAAGATAAGTTAGAATCTTACTTGTAATTCACATGGCCATTACACTTCTCTATACTATCCAATGGATCTAAGAACTTGTTGAAGATAATAAATAAAAAGGTAAAGATATTGGGAGAGAAAGTCATTATCAATATCTTATATTGAAGATTATTTTGGGGTTCCCATGTCTAGAAGAGTTGTCTCATAAAGTAGGGGCGCTTATATCTATAACTCTCTTCTTTGGAAAACAATCTTTCAACTCTCATTTCTATAGTACATCCAAGATTTCTTGCTATCCAGACTCATGATGAGCCTATTTAATTTCTTTTATTCTTTCTTTTCATTTATACTTACATTAAAAAATCATAATTAAATAATCAAAAGTTTAATTTTTAATATAATTTATTATTTTTTTATATTTACGTGATTCATTCAATCACTCAATTATTAAATTTTATACTTCAAAATTATATATTTCTCATTATCATTTCAAATTTTCTTTATAATTATATAATAAATCTATATATTATTTTTAAATGACTGAAATTTCAAATTGAAGCTTTTTTAAAAAAATTTAATTAAAAAAAAAAAAGAAGTGATAAGCTTTTAATTTTTAAATTAGTGTGTGATATATACACCATTTTGCAATTATTAATTCAATAATTAATACCCTACCTAAATTGATGCTTAGCTATAAATCCTATAATTAAGTTCTATGAATTAATATATAATACATTCCAAAGGCTAATAATAGATTTGAACTATTGAAATTCAAGAAGTTCCCACTAATGGGTTTAGATTAGAAATGTCAAATAGACAACATTTAAATCACCATATATGTAATGGACCTACTCCTATTAAGTTCAAAACTACCATATCAAATCCCTAATGTCAAGGTTGTCATTGGGATACCAAGGCAAGAAATATATTATTATGGTTATACAAGTTGCCAAGAAAAGTCCTAAAAACTGGAGTAAACAGTGCTATGTTATTAGGAATAGGTAAATTTAATAAGTTTTCACAAATCCAAAATAGAGAAGTAATAATTGAAGTCATGGATGGAACATATATGAAACAACATTGCACATTGCTGGCCAAGTTTTTAAGTATAATAAGATAACGATAGGGACTTTGATTTGTGACCTATGATCTCATAGAATTACCACACAAGAGCTAAAGAACACCATCAATGGGAGCATTTTGCCTTTTTGTAATGCTTCCTTTGTGCTTTTCAATCAATTGAAGTGAAGGACAAATTGCCCCCTTCGTCTTATTGTTATCATTGTTTCTTTTAAATCTCAATCCCTTTAAATATCATTCACAATATATCTATAAAATACGCATGCGATAAATAGAAATATTATAAATTATTAATGTAGAAAATAAGATATGAGTAAATTATTTAATATATTATTGAAATAATAAATTTTATTATTTTAAATAACTCCTAAAATGTAGGATTGATGAATGTGAGAATTATTTTAATTGGTAAGAAAGTTTGCTTTTCTTTCTTATTGATCAGAATTTGATTAGATTTAATTTTTAAATATATAGGTTAAGTGAAGGGAGTGTCATTGAATTTATCAAAAAAAAAAAAAGATTTAATTTTTATTGACATGTAAAATTATCCAAAAATATTCTTAATCAAGTATATAAAAAAATTAATTAATATGTGTTAAATTAATATGAATTAATTTCATATCTCCTATTTTAACCTAATGATAGGGTGAAACGGATTTCGGAGTGGACGTAATGGTTTAAAATTCACCGTTATGAAATCCTTCCATTTGGAATGCTAAAAAAATAACAAATTGATTTCATATCAAATTTTAATGAAATACATAAAAATGGAGGTAATAGCATTGACCACAAAACTAATAAAGAATATCATTTCTATATATTTTTCCAAGAGATAAAGCATTACAATATAATTATTGATTCAGGCAAACAATAAATCAAAACATCTTTTTTTATACAAAGGCGAACTTCGAACACTTCTGATCTCAGAACTTCGACCTAAACAATTGACATCATGGACAAGTAAAAAAAAAAATACAATACATAAAACTAATGAAGAACACCATGCTCTGAATATCAGCCAAGTAACCAAAAATGATGTACTGTTATTAACAAAAAAAGAAAAAAAGAAAAGAGAGGCAGAGTATGGAAGGGGGCCCTTCACATGATGCATAATGGATGGCAGTTTGACAATACAGAGACATAAAAAAAAAAGATCAATTTAATTCATTGCTAAGATGCAATCTTTTTCAGTACAAATTTTGGCTCTTTTATCTTTTTCTCAATTCTGTTAGGTGAGAAGCCACATTATGGTTTTCCTTATGTTATGATATAATACTTTTGTCAACAAATTGCAAACAATGCTGTATTCATTGCCATGTCTTTCTTTGGGTGAAGCAAAGATAAGATCTTCCAGTTCATAATTCTAATTTTGCAGGGGACATTTTTGCTTATTATAAGACTTCCCCATTTTCTCAGTATCACATAAAGATTCTCTCATAATTTTACATTATTGTAAATCATTATAAATAATATTTAATTCGCTTTAAAATTAAAATAATAACAACAATAATGACATAATTTAACAGTAAGCACATATTTTATTGAGTAATAAACTCATTATCGATTCTCTTTCCCCAATGCTCAAAAAACAATAATAATTATACCTTAAAATTAAATAGACAATTATTTAAAAATTATTGAACATTCAGATATGTTATCATTTTAATTTTTTTTAATGATTTTTTCAAAAGAAATAAAAATCTAAATTAAAGAAATTTTTTTATGCACATAAGGAATTGTCATAGGCAGAGCTGTAGTGGGTTCTGATTATTTTCCCATTAAAAAAGGATAAGCAAGTATGTAAAGGAGTGATGCTTATGGGGTAAACATGGGCCTTGTTTCTATCACACTTAGGCTAAGGTAAACCCAATTGGTGGCATATTCTATTATAAGGAGCAGTAATGTCAATATACAGGCCCACCTTGCAGCTGCATGACAAAGCCACTTTATCATTCTAAAATTATTGAAAAATTCCAAAATACATTACTTTCTTTCCATTCATTCTGTATATTTTTTTTTTTTATTTCCATTTTGGAAACTGATTCAAATCAATTAATTGTTTGAATTCATATCATGGATTTTATCTTCTTTATTCAATATTTTTGACAAAGGGTATATGAAAGTTGAATTTTTTTTTTCTTGTTTCAATTAATTACGGATATTAATTCTTGATTTGATTAATTTTATATGTCTATCAAAATTAAACTCAATTTTTATTTAATCTGAGGATGGAATTATTGAATGTAAATTTGAATTCATAATTGAGTCAACTTAAAATAAACAAATTTTCTTATGTATTTTTTTCCCATCTCTCTCCACCTCCAAATGAATGAGTCAAGACCATGACTGTTGAAGTGTCGAAAATTTTGATTTGTTAAGCAAAAATATTGGTCATGTTCTATGTATAAAAGCAAATGATAATTGAATTCACCTTATAGAGTTGTAAAGTTCCCATTACCAAGTCCCTTTCCTGTTCTTTTCTTAATCAGCTGAATCACAAAGACTTTACCTACAAGGCAGAAGAAACATTTATGATTTATGACAAGAAACTGTATTTAAAAGAGCTTAAAGGAATGACCCTTTTGACTTCCAACTTCTTTGCTTTTCATTCAAGAAAATAGACTAACCAAGACTTTGTGGGTCTATGAAATTACTCTAAGACTTTCACAAGATTTTAATTTCGTAGAGGCCAACTTCTATCTAATAAATAGTCTTTTAATTGAGTATTTTAAAACGTATTCAAACAATGAATCAATTAATGTTAAATTAATATAATTATTTTTATTCAGTAATATTAAAATTATTTTTAAAATTAATAGATTTCGAATTTAAATTTTAATTAAAATTAAATTTAATAAAAATATAATATAATTAGAAAAAATCATGTCACATAACGATTAACTAATATATATTTATATTTTTAAATATTAAACTTCTTTATTTTTAAGCATTAAACTTCTTTATTGCTAAGTTGAGTGTCAACATTAGTTATAAATATATAGTTTGGATTCAACTATATTCAAATTAATTAATTAAGATTAAATTTTTAAGTCTCAATCATAATAATGCAGTCTAATTATATAAAAATTTACTAAAATTAAATATGAATACAATCAGATCTAACGTAAAAAATTTCAAATTAATAGTATCACTTTGGAAAAAAGTCTTAAATCAGGTTAAGTGGACCAACTCCTTCTTTATTCATGCCTAGTTTTCCAACTCCATCAATAATCTAATAAATAGACTACTAGCAAGTGATTGCAATCAAATAATACCATAAGCCAAAACAATTTATTTTTTTTAGGGAAAATCCAAAACAATAGCAAGTGATTGCAATCAACTTCTTGATTTGATGCTCATATAATTTTCTTGTTACAAGCAACAAAAGGTATACTTAACAATTTCTTTCTTTTTTTTTTTTTTTTCTTTCAAATTTGAATTGAATTGTGAAACATTCAAACATAAATGCAATTGAATTTTTCATGCATTTAGTTGAGAATTAAAGTCATGAATTGTTATTTATATGTATGCAAGGCAATTTCAATTTAATTAAAACAAATTACCCATAGCCATAAACAATCATCATAGTTTAATAAGGAAATGCCTTCTTGATATGATGCATGAGACCTATTCAGTTGACAATTAATTGAAATTATTAAAAAAATGAAAATGAAAAAAAATATGAATATGATAGTACGTTAAATCTAATATGATTTGGGTTTTATGTTCAGTTAGGTGGGAAGCTTTGTGTTTGTATTTGTTTCTTTGATTAACACCGCCCATTGGATTCAATAAGAAGTTAAATATAATGTACCTTAGGCTGGTGGGTTTGGTGCCATTGGCAAGTGGCCACCCTTCCTTATCATAAATGGGTTGTCTCTAGATATATTTGCTTTAATAATAATAATAATAAATAAATAGCTAAATGCCATCTATCATAATTTTATTCTGAATGCTGTGAAAAATTTTAAATTTAATTGTATTAAATTAAAATTTTATTTAATAAAAATTATTTTAAAAAAAATATATTTGAGCTTTAGTGCCTATTAGTGATAGAACATGTGAGCCCAATTCAAAAATATTGAATCCAACCTTCAAAAACTGGATCACGAAGACAGACCATTTCAGAAACAAATAGAATCCGAACTTCAATGAGGTTGCAATAATGGGCCAAGACTATGCATATGTTGGGTTTTATAAATATATACTATTTTTCTTTGCAATTATGCATCTCATTATTTTTTAAATTCAGATATTTATTTTTAAAGTAATCTCACTTTATTATTAGACTAAATAATTTTGATTTTTCGATTTTCTTTTATGAAAAAATAAGAATATAACTATATTATAATAATAAAATATAAGGAATATAATATAATAATCAATAAATAGAAAATAATATATAATTATAATAAAATAAATGTGCTAAGTTGGATTAGAGATAATATTAGTCCATCCCAATTCTTTTCTTAAAAAGTTTAAGCCCAACGCTATAATTATTTAAAAAAAAAAAAAATTGACACTCCTATTATTATTTTGATTTTATTTAACTGATTATAATATTTTTTTGAAAACTCTTAAAAAAATTAATATTTCATAATAAACTTTTGTTAACTTCATAATCATTTTTAGATTTTCAAAATTAGAAGTTTTTTATTAATCTGCATATTAATTTCTGAATTTTTTAACACATTTTAAACTCTTTCAAACTAAAATACGTTATGTTGTATAAATTTAATTTTTAAAATAGTATATAATAAAACATTTTTTAATTATAAAAAAATTTAATGAAAGATTAAAATAATTTAAAATTTATGACCTTAAATAAAAAATAAAAACTTTACACTGTAAATTTTTATAAGCTAAATAAGAAATTTAAGAGTAAGAAATACCAATAAATATATTTTAAAATTTTATTAATAAATATTCTTGTAAAAATTTGAACACAATATCACGAGATTTTTTCCTTCTCTCTTTTACAACCTAAGAGGGAATTTTGTTGACTAAAAATAGAGCATAATCACTATTTATCATAAAATTATTTTGATAAAATATTATTTTTCAAAATACAATGTTGAAAAAAAAAATTGTATCTAGGAAAATTAAAATGTGTTAAAAAAATTTATATGTATAATTTTGATGTGTATGTCAAGAATTTATATGTATAGATCTAGATTATATGTATAGTGCTGATAAAAATCTTAAGAATTTAAGTGAAAAAAAAATGTAATATTTTTATATTTATAGTCCTGACAAGAATTTTAAAAATTTAAATGAAGAAAAATATGATATTTTTTATATGTGATATATATTTTTTATATCGGAATGAATCTTCTTATATGAATAATATAAATAAATTTTAATAAATTATTATTAACATTTTTAGGTTGATTTTTAAATTATGTGTCATATCCAATCTCATCCTAGTTATTAAGCCATTAATTCATATGATTTGGTCATTACACAAATAAAATCTTTTATTTTTATAATTAAAATCAGCTATACAATGAAAACTAACTTTTCTCTTTAATTTTTTTTTTTCCTTTTGGGACATGCTTCATTGTACATGATGGAGATACATATTGCTGAACAATAATATCCTCAACCAAATCTTAGGAATCTTACCTAATATTCACTTTAAGACCAATATTTATGATGTACTTGACCATTACTAATATTTTCTTCAAAAAAACTATTGCAATGCTTTAGTAAAACCAATCCCATATCACCCTAGTTTATGTAAGTACATATTCTTTTCAAATATCTATTTACAGTCTCTTGCCTACTAAGTACTAACCAAAAGCTTTGTATAAATGAAGTGTATTACAACAGAATGCAATTAGAGATAAAAAGAAAAGAAGAAAAAGATCCTTTATTTTATTTTGATGTTAGCTTTATCTTTTTTACCCAACTTAATTAAATATCATTCGCATGATTTATAAAGTTCTCGTATATATTTATTTAGGCACTAAATAAAATATGAAAATTTAATATCTTTTTCACAAAAAACAAATTATATGATAAAATAATATGAATTCTTATTATTGGTTATATGTAATCTAAATATCTCAATTATTGAGTGATAAGACTCAAATATTATATTAAATTTTAATATCTTTTATTATTTCAATAATTAAATAAATTTAAATTTATACACGAAAATTAAAAATTAATGAAAAAATACAAATTAAAGTGTAAAACTGGCTCTGATACCATGTGAATGATGTTGAATCCAACCTAAAACCATACGCTAATAATTAAGTGCTAATTTTTTTTTATTTTTTAATATAAAATCTTTTAACAGTATAATTTACATTATTTTTAGAATAAATAAACGTAAATTTATTTAATTTACAAATAAATTTCATAAAAAAATCATTTAAACATCAATTTTTATGCTATAAATCTTATGTATTAAATATGAAATTTATTTTTATTACATTACTAGATTATACTTTTTTTTTTTTTTTACTTATTTTAAGTTTATAGTTTTATTAATAAAATATAATTAATTTATCTAATGGTTGAAAATGTGTGAGTAATTTTTGTCTAACTGAATATTACTATCCAAAGACAATATATATAATATACACACACACACAAGAAATATTCAAGATAAATCTGAAGGCTACAAATTCAAGATGTATGTTGAGACAATTTTAGGCTTCTTATATTGAATTTCGACGGTCTTATATTTATTTAGGATTGTAAATAAGCACAGCAATAAGTAAAAAAAAAAAAATATTTTAGAAAATATACACTTATTGTTAAATTATAAACTATAGATTAATATATTAAAAAAAATTATTTTAAAAAATATACACTTAATGTTAAATTATAAACTATAGATTGATATATTAAAAAAAATTATTTTCTATTCTTTAATAATTTAAAAATTATTTAACTCGAATTTATTTAAATAAAAATAGTTTCAAATTAATTTAATTGAAATTAGTATAATTTATTACTTGCCAAATCTTTTGGATTAAAAAAAAAGAAAATTCATTGAAGGCAAGGTGTTTTGGGAGGCCATTCCGCAGTAACAAGCATTAAAGTCTAGAGTGAGAAAAAAAAAAAGGGAATACATTATTTTCTTGATAAAATTATTTATGTTGATACGAGGTTCAAGGAGTAAAAAGTCTCAAATTT
This sequence comes from Aleurites moluccanus, assembly GCA_948193065.1. Classification (NCBI taxonomy): domain Eukaryota; kingdom Viridiplantae; phylum Streptophyta; class Magnoliopsida; order Malpighiales; family Euphorbiaceae; genus Aleurites; species Aleurites moluccanus. The sequence continues at coordinate 48,702 of CANXYC010043163.1, forward strand.
AAATTTTGCATAAAAAAATTACTTGAATTAGTATGAATTATTAAAATTTATTTATTATAATATATTAATATTTATAATTGAAATCTGATTTATATACTCTCTCCCATTACAAAAAATAGACTTACCTTTTTTTTCATTTATTCCAATTTATTGTTACTTTCAAAAAATAATTAATTTATTAATATATTCTTATTTAATATATTTTATTATTAATACACTATATTTTTATTAATAAATTATTAATTAATTTTATACTCTCTTCATTTCAAAAAGATAATTTTTTTTTCATTTATCTCAAATTATAGTTCATTTTATTTTTTAAATATTAATTTAATAAGTAATTATCAAATATATTCTTCATTAATTCACTTCAATCTCATTACATATATAATTATATTTTTTACTTTTTCTATATTAAAATTATAAATTTGATAGAATAATTTTTTTAATATTTTACTATAAAAGTTATTTAAATTTATTAGATAGTAAGTTGTTAAATACATGATTAATATCATGACAGTCAATTAAAATGAATGATTTAATTATTATAAATATTAAAAAATAAAAAAATTACAAAATATATTATAGAAGTATTTTAAGCAGAAAATATTTAATTATTTTTTTTGAACAAAAAGAATAAAATTATTAATTAAAATATGATTATTTTTTTCATATTTTTATTAAATAAAAAAAAATTGAGTTGTTAATATGTTAATTAATAATTAAATTTTATTAATTTTGATATTTAGCATTAAAAAATAGCAATAATTACTCTTAGAATAATCATTTATTAGTACAAGTATATGACTACTTATAAAAAATATTTCATAAAATTTATTATTTTAATTTAATTAATTAATTTTTTAAATTTTTATGAAAATAAAATACATCTATTTTTTTGAAAAAAAAATATAATATTTTATAAAAAAAGTAATAAAAAAAAAAAAAGAGACAAGTTTCACGTTGAAGGACATGCCTTGTCCGTAGGAGACATAGGTGGGAGTGTAACGCTAATCCACGTGGAGATAATATGCTGTCCTAGAACTCCGTGCTGGATGATATCGTATCTTTTGTTGCCTTCAGAAGCTACCATACTCCATACAGTATCAGACTGCCACGTGGAATAATTCACCCGTTTACTTGCTAAAAATTTACAACTTCAAATTTGTAAATAAAAATTTGTTTTAGCGAACGCGTAAGATGGATAGTTTAAAAAAAAAAAATCACTAAATTATAGAGAATTTCGAAATGATCATTAGACAGAATGTATATTGAAAAATATATATGCCAATAAGACCTTATATTTCAGAATGCCATATTTATGCTTCAATAAAAAAAAAAAAATAATACATCAATATAAGTGATGGAAAAAATATCAAAATTTAGTAATTTTTGAGATTATTTATATTTTTATCTTTTCATTTATTTTAAAATATTTTTTAATTAATTTTTTAATTTTTTAAATGAAAATATTTTTTTTAATTTTAATTTTATTTATTTTTATAAATTCAAATAATAAATTTTTTTAATAAATTTAAATGAAATGTTTTATTATTATTATTAAAGCTCAAATAAAATATAAAATAAAATTTAAAATTTTATTTTTTTATTTTTTGATTATTTTAGATGGAAAAATTATTCATTGTAGAATGACCATATTCAATATTATAAAATTTAAGAGTCTGTGAGATTTGATTAAGCATAATAATTCAAAGAATGAATGGTAGAATAATGATAAAGGGGTCATGAGCTACATCACAGCATGAGCCGTATGGAGTATCAATATCAATTATCTCGAATGGAGCTGCACAGTTCACATCTTGATTTTGGCAAAAATTTCAAGAAACGTTGGGGATTCAATTAAATTTCTGTACTACCTTCCATCCACAAACAGATGGTCAATTTAAACGGACTATTCAGACTCTAGAGGATATGATACGACTTTGTGTCTTAGATTTTGGTGGTAATTGGGATAGGTACCTACCATTAATGGAATTTGCTTACAATAACAGTTATCACTTCACTATTGGTATGGCACCTTATGAAGTCTTATATGGACGCAAATATAGATCACTTGCATGTTGGGTGGAACCTGAAAACAAGCATGTAGAGGGTCCAGATTTGATCCGAGAGACTATGAAAAAAGTATCACTGATTAGGGAACTAATGAAAACAGTCTTTAGCCGGCAGGAAAGTTATACGGATCCGAAGAAAAAGGATGTACAATTTGCTATTGGTGACCATGTATTTCTAAAAATTTTCCCAATGAAAGGAGTAATGATATTTTAAAAGAAAGGAAAATTGTCACCAAGATATCTATATTCATTCGAGATACTGAATAGAGTTGGTAATGTGTCATATAGCTTACCACTTCTTCTGAGCTTAAGTCACGTGCATCCTGTTTTTCATGTATCCATGTTGAGGAAATATTTTTCGGATTCTTCTCATGTCCTTCTAGCTCAGAGTATTGAAATAGATGAGAATTTGTCGTATAAGGAATTTCTAGATAAAATTGTTGATCAGCAAATGAGGTGGTTAAGGAATAAAGATATATAAATGGTGAAAGTGCAATGGAAGAATTATGGAGTTGAAGATTGTACTTGGGAAAGCGAATTTGACATGCGGCAGAAATACCCCTACCTGTTCATTGTTTAAGATTAGTATAATTTTAAATTTGAGAACGAATTTATTTTAAGGGGGTAGAATGTAATAACCCAATCGAGACCTAATTTAAAATAATCGAGATCAAAGCTAAATAAGTCGAGACTAAGTCTAAAATAATCGAGACCATAAGTAAACTGAGACGAAAATTAAAGAAGTCGAGACCAAGTCTAGAATAATCGAGACCATAAGTAAACCAATCAAGACCTAATGATTATATGTTTGAACACTATTCGGTGTTCGATTTTTAATAAATTCCAAAATAATCTTTTGTCTATTTTTTTCTTCACACACCTAAAATTAGATAAATAACTAGTGAGTTAATAATAGAATTGAGTGAAATTGATAAAACCTAAATACTGAAGTAGTAAATAGAAGAATAAGAAGAGGAAAATGGTAATTTTGTAACTTTTGAGAAGTGTAGGTCAAAAAGGTAATTTGACCAAAAAATAAAAATAAAAATTAGAAGAGAGGTGGCTAGCCAAGTGATTCCATAACCACCAAAATAAATCTTTTTTATTTTTCTCACAAATTCACTCGGACCAAAAGTGGTCTTCATTCAATTCCATCTTCATTTTCTAAAATTTTCATTGGCCATAAAATTATATAAATAAATATATTGTGAACAAAATAATCATATTTCTCTCCACTTTAGCTTCCATGGCTGAAAATTTCTAACTAAATTCCTCAAAATTTTATTCAATTCTTTTTAACCAAATTAACAACTCCTCACCTCAAATTTTAAGTCTTCTATCCATCAAACTTCCTCTTTTTATCTAATTATTGATTTTTTGTTGGAATCTAAAGAAATATTTCAAAAGCTACAAAGAGGTAACATCTTTAAACTAACTCCATAATTCAATATAGTAAGCTTAATTAGTATATTAGAGACTAAATTAGTGAAAGAAGATAGGTTTTTAAACTAAATCTTTAAAATTCTGAAATTTCAGAACCTTGACAGAATATTGGAGGCTAGTTTTCGAGACCATAGAATTAGATTTTAAAAATTCTCAAAGTATGAAAGTTGTATATATGCATGTGTAGAATATATGTATTTAAGGAAGTTTTTCCAAATTCATACTAAATTAGGTTTCTCTGACCAAACCCTAACCCGATCCAGTAACACTCAATATCCTATATTTTCTTACATAGTATGAATTTGGAAAACCTTCCTTAAAGAGAAACCTACTGTGTTTTGCATTTTTGAGTACCTTAAGTTCAAAATCAGAGAAAACTCAAAACATAAAAGATATTCCCTATATCTTAAATAAATTTTATATCTTAGCTAAATTTAAGTGAAAACATAATATTATTTGGACATCTTTATGTTGAGATATGTATAAAACAGTAGAGGTTGCTCAGGTAAGATTTACATGACAGATTTCAGGATGCAGGGCAGATTTAGAAAATTCACTATAATTTGTATAGTACCGAGAAAAATATAAATTTTTAGTATGTTAAACCTTCATATATCTAGTTTAATTATCAAAAATAATTGAAGTAATTGGATGAATATAATTAGAGATATTAACAAAAGTAACTAGGCTGTCAGAAATCAAATTATAGAAAATTGAAAGGGATAGTTACAATTTGATTTACATTATATGAAATTAAAGTGAATTAAGTATTAAAACTATCTAATTGCTCTTGCAGCTTCAAAAGACAAAGAAAAAGAAGAAGAACCAGGGATCATTCTTTTTGCTTATGGTAAAGTGGAAGGTTAAGTTTTTGGAGCTAAAGTTGTAAATGTGAGTATGTATATATGTCATTTTACTTGAATTTGATTCAAAATAAAAAATTTTAATGTTTCATTGTTTTGAATCCTTGAATGATTGAAATCTTAATTATTGGATGAATGCTTATTATAACTTTGAAAATGATTGACTATGAAACTTCTTTTCAATGCTAATTGTGAATCTTGAATTGGATCCAAACCTAATATGCTAATGACATGCCTACTCAACTGATAGAGTAGGATAACAATTGTATCATGCGGTATGCACAATGAGATTATACAGAAGACCCAAGCTGAGCGGGGTGTTCTCAGCCATACAGTCTGATCAGCTGTATGAGTGATAAGTATGCTACTAGCTATAGCCTCTGCTTTTATATACGGATTGGAAATCTGTCATTATTGCAAACCATCTTTTGCTATTCCTTTTGACCAATTGAAAATATTTGGATTATTGATTGTATCATTGACCATTGTTTCATTACTTTGTTGCTATACATTTCAAATGGCTAATCTGTTTGATTATCTTTATTGTTCATTTATTTTGTAGCTTTTATTTACTGAGCCTATCACTTCCCTTGTGAGCTACCTTTCGAACTCTAGCCTCACAAGTGAAGTGACATATCTACATTACTCACTGAGAGTTATCTCGCCCTTTAATGGTTTAATTTTTCAAGGATCGATAGATTAGTGAGGTTTCAGCTTTTGCATATCTTTTGTTGTGAACCAACCATATCTAAATATAGTCTCCATTTTTTTTTTTAGTTTTGGATCTTAAATGTTCCATGGTTTGTAAAGAATTAAGTAATAGTTAGTTATGTAAATAATGTTAAATACTAAACAAATGGTGATTACTAGTTATATATATATGTTGGTAATAACCTAATAAATAAAATTAGTGTTGATAATGCAAATAATGACTTGGGATTTATCAAAGTTTTATAGATAAAAAATTTGCTTATGAAGTTAAGGGTATAAGGATGAGATTACTGAAAGTGTAATCTTTTTTGCAGCTTGTGTATTGAAATCTATTGAAGAGAGGGACTTGGTCCTGGGTAATAGGTGTACAAGCAAAAGAAACTTTGCCAAAAATTTTCTATAAAATTATTAATTGGGTTTCTACATGATTAGGTGACCTTACGCCTTTCCATTCCCTAAAACCGTTATATCTCTTGAAGTGGAGGATGTGACAGACTTTGACTTATTGGAAAAGTAACCTGGACTGTTTAGCCTTAGGATAAATAACAGAAGGATTACTCTTATTAAGATAAGATTCAACAATAATAATAGAAGGCAAATGAAGTAATTTTTCATTTGAAGTATGACCTAATCTATTATATAAAATAGAAAAAGGAATATGAAAATATGAAATAGTATTATTGATATGAATTGTATTACAAGTATTTGAAGAATCAGATTTTACAATAGAAAGAAGTAAAGAATTCTTAGATTGAAATTCCCTAATAGTAGCTATAGATAAACTAGACTTATCCAATATATACAAGCCTACATAAATTTTGCCTACTTCCAATATCTCCTCAATCCATAGGTCCAAAAAAATACAATGATTATCAAAGAATATAATTTTAATTTTTATGGTTTTGGTCAATTTATGAACAAACACTAAGTTGAAGTTAAAAGTAGGTACATGCAATACATTTGAAAGAATCAGTTTAGGGTGCATTATAATAGAACCAATATAATGGATTCTTTTAATTATTTTATCCAGTAGGTTAACAACAGAAAAGGTGGTAAGTTTATAGGTATTATGCATTAATGTAAGGTCAAAATAGATATGATTTATAGCTCCTAAATTAATAATCCAAACATTTTCTAACCTATAATCAAGCACATTTAAAGATATATGATGGATTGTACCTGCATAACTGGTATAACTTGTAAATTCTTCCTTATTAGCAACCTTTCCTTTTAGAACTTTAGACACCTCTCTCTACACTGCCTGAGAGACCAAACAAGTAAGATCATCCTTTTTAGACAACTCTTGAGGACTGTCCTTATCATCCAGACAATTCTCAGTAACTTGAGCAACTATTCTACCTTGAATCCTAGCTCTCCACTTCTTAAGATCCTCATATCACTCTGGTGTTCCATAGAGCTTAAAACATATATCTTTATTATGTCCATAATAACCATAGTGCTCACATATCTCATTTGCACTAGGTCTAGGACCTCTAGGATTCTGATCTTTCCTCCGCACTCCTGGACTAGAGTTCCAAGAATAATTGTTTGTAGGATTACTAGTATTATTGTAACTAGGTTTCCAATTATTAGTTCTAAATGGTTCTTTCCCATAATCTCTTCTATAATTCTAGTTTCTCACTAGCATAGCAATAGTTTCTGTATTATCAACTACCACTTGAACCTCCCTTTGTTTCTCTACTCTAAGGATCATAGAGTATACCTTATTGACACTAGGTAAAGGTTCAATAAGGAGTATTTGGTTTCTAACTGCATCATAACCCTCATTCAAGCCCATCAAGAATTGCATTAGCTTAGTTTGATAATTAAAATTTGTAGTATTCTTAACTGAACCACAAGTGCAGATACAAGTGCATACAGGTAAATGAACTAAACATGCTAACTCATCCCAAAATTGTTTCAACTTAATGTAATACATTGAAACTAACATGCTACCCTGACTTATAGAGTCAATTTTCCTCTATATCTAATACATGGAAGGCTCATTACTCTCACCAAAACGCTCTTTTAATCCATCGCATAATTCCTTAGTACTTCTAGCATATATGAACGCATTAACTAGTTCTGTGGATATTGAGTTCAATATCTAAGAAGTTACCATAAAGTCTATCGTTGCCACTGTTCAATTTCTTTTTATTTTTTCATCAGGTATAGCTATTTTCCCATTTATGAATCTTAGTTTGGCCTTAGTACCCAAAGCAATCCTAACAAATCTACTCCATGCCATGAAATTATTACCACTTTTTTTTTTTCATTAAATTTTAATAAAATGACTAAAAATGTCTCGTATATATATAAACAATAAGAGAAAAATATTTATTTTTAATTAAATAAAAATAATAATTTTTAATTAAATATATAAAAATAATTTTCAAAAATATAAAAATAAGAAAATAAATTAAATAATTAAAAAAATAATTTTATTTATTTTAATTTTAGAAAGTAAATAGTTAAATAAAAATTAATTATTTTAATTAAATAAAAATAATTTTAACTAAAAATAATTTTATTTTTAATTAAATAAAAATAATTAATTTTTTTTAGTGATTAATTTATTTTATTTTTTATATATTTAATTTAAAAAATTTTTTTTTTTAATTAAATAAAATTTTAAGAATTAAATTATAATTTATCAATTAATTTTTAGTCTATTTAGGGCCAGAGACAAAAGTTGACGAAGAGAGGAGATGAAATTACATGTTTCAAAAACGTTAGAATCAAAATTATATCTCAAAAAATATCAATGTGCTCCTAAAATTAAATATTAATATCAAAATTGCATATTATCTCATGTATTTATGTACTTAATATTATTTTATATTTCTATTTTCAGAAAAAAAAAAAAAAAAAAAAAACTCAACCTTAATCCGATATCCATCGCATTGGATAAAATTATAATATCTAAAAATAAATTAGTAGAATGGATGGTTCAGATCCAAACATTTTAAGTTGGAAACATAATGAATTATATTTCAAATTCACTTTTAGATAGAATGTTAAGTTAAATCCAAATAAATTTTAAAAGTTGATGATTGTATTAAGTTAAAGTTGTATTTTTTATTTTTTTAAAAATAATTCTTAATTTTGAAAAAATAATAAATTTTTATTTATTTATTTTATATAAAATGTATAATACATGAATTGGATCAACCATTAATCCTCAATAAATTTACATCATTTTGGATGTGATGTAAATTTAGCCAAATTAAGGATTATTCTTAAGCATTTGTTTTCAAATCAAATTTACCACTTTCTACAGAGTTCTATTTGCAAAGAAGACAATTCTTGCAAAGATTCTTTTCTTTTCTTTTTCTCTTCAATGAAATTTCAAAAGAATATCCCTTTCCACTTTTCCCTAGTTTGGGGGAGAGAAAAGCAAAATGAAAACGTCCCCAGATACAGCCAATGCAATTTAACATCACTTTCCTTCATAGCTGGCTAAGATAATAGCAATCTAAACGACAAGAGGAAAAGGATACGAGTAAATTACTTCAATACCCTTAAATTTAACATATTTAACAATAAATTCTCATTATTTTAATATTTTTGCTATATAAAATTTGTTAATAACTAAGACTTTATTTTTTATTCATAAAATTATAAATTTTTACTATATATATATATATATCATGAATTTTCTTTCATATGTTAAAAATAATAAATCCTAATCTAAAAATAAAAATATCAAAATAAAATAACATCATTTTTTTCTAATTTTTTTAATCATGTTAATAAAATATTTAAACTGATAACTCCATGAAAAATATATTCTGTTTGATTATAATTAAACTATAAATTTATTATTTTATAATAAATGACAATCAAATTAAAATATTTTTTTTTAATTCAATTGACACTTATAAATTTACGATCGAAATTGAGTTGATATAATTGAAAGTCTAACAAGAGTGGAGAGATAATTGAAAGAAACTTACCACGGAAAAAAATTAAAAGCCCAACACAGAGAATAAATAAATTTGAAAACTTATCACCAAGTAAAATATAACTGAAATAAATCTATAACAAGGCAAAAATTAAAATAAAGTTAAACTTGAAATATATCAAAAATTAAAAGAGAAATTAAAATTTCAATTTGAATTATTATAAAACAGTGATATGAATTATTTTTTTCGCTTTGATATCATTTTATAAATATGAAGAGTTTATATAGTCTTAACAGTATTAATTTCAAAAGCTAGCATGTTAAACTTTAAATTGCTATCATAAATTGATTGAGTTTACAATATTATAAATATTATAATTTAAAAATATTAACTTCAAAAATTAATTATTATAATTAAAAAATTTAATTATATATAAATTGATTCAGCATGTTGCTTTAATTCATGGTAGAGATTAACCTAATTTGTTACTAATCCTTAATATACTAGTTTATATAATATTTTCTTTTTTTTTTTTTTAATTTTAAAATATAATAATTCTTTGTAATCTTTCTAATAATATATTATGAAACAACTTAATCTCTCAAAATTTATCATTGGACTAATAACCTGCTAGTCCAATATCTGCCTCGTAATATCATACCTAATTCGAATCTTGACAATTTTTCTACTTTAAAGAATTTTCAATATAAAAAAAAAAATAATCTCAAAATCCAACTTTTGTTAAAATTAATCTGGAGTTTAAAAGTACTCATTTTGAAGCAATATGGATTAAAAATACTAATTGTGAGAAATTTTATCATAATAATTTATCTAAAATAAAAAAAAAAAGATTTTTTTTCTTTATTTGTGAAAAAATAAATTATATAAATTATATAATAAGTGAATTAAATTTAAAAAAGCTGACATGCTACAAAGTTAAGATAATGGCTCACGACAGAAAGATCTGTCAATTTAGTTAAAAACAACTGAAATTATTATATTAGCACTTTTATTATTATTATTATTATTATTATTATATTCTATTTTTTTAATGATTGAAATTGATTACAATGCTTTAAGTATATTAAATACCTAATTAATATTTATTATGCGAAAAGTAAAATATAGATTTATATTATTTTTATTTCATAAAAAGTGATGCTTATAATTTTTTATTTTATTTTTTCAGAAAAAAAATAAGAATTTAAGATAATATAAAATATATTTAATAAATATAAAATTTTCATATAAAAATTTAATTTTTACGTATTATAAAATTATTTTTTTCATTTTATTTTTTTCTCGTTCTAAGTAATTATTTCTTTCTTTCAAAATTTTAATAAGAAAATCATTTAATCAAATTAAATATTACATTATAATCCTACTAGCATTTGTTTTAAGGCAATATATATATATATATACACTCACATACAATAAATTTAATTATGCTTCTTACTAGAATGTCTTAAAAAAATCATATGATTAAAATAAAAGGTAAAAAATAAATCATCATATGTATATTATAATAATTAAAATAATACATTTTAATTATTACATTAATTTTTAAAATATATTGATAGAAATTTAATTTTGTGTTTTTTTTCATATAGTAGATAATAATTAATATATATTAAAAATTAAATTTTTTTTATTTTTTTTCAAAATTAAATATTATTAAGAAAATAATTAATTATATATATTTTTTTCTTTTTTATAAAGAAAATAAGACAATTTGATTTAATTAGATAGCCCACAGACATAACAGCCCAAAACCAATGAATTTGTGGGTCTTTGCCATTCCACTTGTAAACCAAAGAGTGAACAAAAGTCTCTTCCATCTTCATAATGTCCCTATCAAATTTTCTACTAAAATTGTTTATAAAAAATGCCTTTGGGTCCCATAATTCTTTAAAATAATAATGTTTTAGAAAATAAAAAATTTCTCATATAAATTCTATGAAAGGGAAAGATTACAAAAACATCACTTTCACAATAATTTAGATACATTGATTTTAATGCTAACCTAATAAACATATTAAAATTAAATTTTCTTTTCTAATAAATTTAAAACTGTATTTTTTACACTTAATTTATATATTTAAAAAAATTATTTATTAATTTTTAATTTTTAATAAAAATTATAAAAAAAACGAGTTTATGACTAATTATGAATTCTCTTGTAGCGGTTTGGATCCCAAGGATAATCATTGCATCTCAATATTATAATTTTCTTAATTTTAAAAACACATAATTATAATAATTTGGATTAATAACTTCTTATTATCATATGCACCTTGATTCCTATTATTTTAAAATTAATAATTTTATTCTTATTTTTATTAATAATTCGGCACATTAATCTTTGATTATGAAATTATATATATATTAAATTTTTAATTTTTATATAAATTGATAATATTAAACATATAAATATACACAATATATATTAAAATATTAGATATTATTATTATTAAAAAGTTAGAATTAATTAATTAAGTGATAACTCCCAATATATATTAAGTTGTTATATTTTTTTTATTTATAATTAATGTGAATTATCTTAATATTTTTTTTCAAGTGATAATTAGAAATGAATATTTAATTATCACTTCAATTAAATATTTAAAATACAGTGGTAACATTTGACCTGTTAGAATTAGACATTCAAATCAAAAAATTAATAAATCAAATCAAATCTATTATAATATCATGTCAAATTTTTAATTTTTATATGAATGAAAAATATTAAACATATAAACACACAGACAATATATATTTAAATATTAAATATTATCACCACTAAAAAGTTAAAATTAATGATAACTTTTTATTATATAATAAACTTTTATTTTCTTATTTTAAATTATTGAGGGATTATTTTAAAAATTACATTTAAATTTATAATATTTTAAATTAGATTATATTTTAATTTTTAAAATTTTAAATCTGCGTATTTTAAATTATTAAATTCCAAACACTTCAATTCTTTAAGATATTTCAAAAATTTTATTTATTTATTTATTTATTATTAATGATAAGATTGAGATTAAAATTGTTAATTATAAAATAATAAAAATTAAAGTGTATATTAAAATGTATGAATTTTATTAGTAAAACATAAAAATTATTCCTAGAACTTTCTATAAGGGATTATCAACCCAAAATAAAAAGAACAGAAAATAAAATAAAAAAATTTCTAAGAAGATGCTGCCTTTAAAATGTGTCATCAAAGTGCATACAATATTAGGTTATTAGATTAGCCGGCCTAAGTGTCACAATAAGCTTACACATGTCATTAAAAGCTTAAAAAGAAAAGGACACTACTTAAAGAGGCTTTTAATTAAAATATAGAGATGTTAATCTCAAAGTACAATTATTTCCTTCGAATAAATCACTGTTCTTTAGTAATTAAAAAAATAATCTCTTAATTATAAAGGCTAATCTTGGTGTTAGATATTGCACCCCCAAAAATATGTTATACTATTCTTCATCCCACGTGAGAACTCTACTCCACTTTTATGAAAATTTGAGTCATTTATGCAATTAATTACTCTTAAGAAAAATAAAATATAAGATTAATTTGATTCATAAAAAAATTATTTTTATTTATTTATTTATTATGAATATTTTTAAAAATAATATCTAATAATAATTTTTAAATATATAAATCGAATGTGAAAAATATGTCCTTATATTCATTCATAATAAAAATTTAATTTAGATCAATGTAAAAATTGACTAATAAATATTTCAATAAATTAAATATAAATAAATAAATAAACTCTTAAGAAATATGTCATAGCAAAAATAAGTAATTAGTTGGTTTGATTTAAATTAATTTAATTTTAAAAAATTAAATTAACTAAACTTATAATTTAAAGAATTAAACTGAGTTGATTTACATAACTAACAAACTAAACCAATATTTTTATAAGATTAACCAAATCAAATTAATATATTTTAATTTGATAATTTGATCAATTTAATTTTTAATATATATAATTCATACAATTTAATTATTTAATTTTTTTTAAACATAATTTAAATTAAATTGAATAAATCAAAATATGTAAAATTAAATTAAATTATGAAATTAATCAAATCGATTAAACTAAATTAAGTTTAGTTTGATTCAATTTTTTATTACACCATTTTTTTTTTTATTCAACTGCCTTAGCCCTTAAGATGGGAGGGTCACTACTAGATCTATACATGTTTGTCAAATGGACAAATAATAAAGTGCAAATTAAATGGGACCCTGCCCTTTATTAGGGTTGTTCAACCAATTGACAATTTGTCATTTAATTTACATGATGAAAAATTGGTAGCATATTGTTAATTAGAGTTATTTTATTCACAAGATGATCAAATTATAATTTTTTTAATTTCATTTGAATCCAATTGAGTGATAGGCTTACTATAATTACGAAAATTAATATTTAATTCCATTTTTTTGTTAAATAAAATAAATTAACACCTTATTCTAATATTAATGAAATGAAATTATTTAAAAATGAATATTGACATTTAAATATGACTTGAGATGTTTGGACCATAGCTTCTCCCATTACAATCATCATAATTATGATAGAACTTAATTCTTATTAATGGTTGGAATTAGACAATTGCACTTGTAATTGTTAACATTTTAATGCATTAAATATAAGTGCTGAAAAAAATGGTTTCTTCTTTAAGTAATAAATTATTTTAATTTTTATTATTTTGTGAAAAATAATTTATTTTTAAGAAAAATATTTACGATAAAATATTTTTCATAAAATTCATTTTTTTTCTTTCTAATATTAAAAATTAATTATAAAATATTAAAAATTTCATGGACGGAATAATATCGGTGGTAGCTACTGATAGGGAGTAAAAGTTAAACCGATCGAATAGTCTAAACTAAATTAAATCGATCAAATTGAATTGAAACTAATTGTTTCATAATTTATTTGGTTTGGTTTAAAAAATAGAATAAACTAAAAGTTCTATTTAGTTTGCAGTTTGAATATTTTTTTTTCTATTTTAAACCGAATCAAACCGAAATTATATATATATATATATATATATATATTACAATTAAATATATTTGATTTGATTTTATATACAACCACATATTTTTTTAACCTAATATTAATTTAAAATTTTAAAAAATATCATTTATGAAAATTAACTAAAAATAAATAAAAAATAATAATTCTTAAAAAAAATACAAATTTTGAGTGTACTAATTAATGGAATAGATAAATTTTAGGTTGTATAATAATAAATTATTTTTGAAAATTTTTATTATCGATACTTTATCGGTATTTTTTCTTAAATTTATAATAAAATAATGACGATTTATAAACAAAAAATCTTTAATTTGAAATTAACAAATTGAAAATATTTAAATTAAACTAAATTAAATCAAAATCAAGGATTTAATTACAATAATAATTTAATTTAATTTAAAAAAATTTTATACTGAAAATATTAATTTAATTTAATAAAAATTTTTTAAATTAATTAAATTAAACTAATATTATCCCTACCTACTAGTAATAAATGTTCACGACTATGAATAATGAATAGAACAATAGATGTATATTTATATTTTTTTTATTATAATAAGTTTTTGAAATTAGTAAAATAATTTTATTATAAAAAGAATAAGTTATTTTCTTAAAAAAATTTAATTATCCCTTTATTCAACAAATTATTTTCTATGAACTAATTTTTTTTAGAACGCTTCAAATAGTATCTTAAAATTGTATTTGATTCACAAAATAAAATACAATAAAAATAGAATAATTATTTTATGAGATACAAAATATAAATAAAATAACTATTTTGTGAAATGCATAAATTTTTAAAAATATTTATTTAATATATAATAATGAATTCTAAAGCCAAAGTCATAATGGACCATACTGAAAAATAGAGAGGAGGCAGAGTCTGAAAGGATCAATTCCAGCGGTCTTGGATTGGGAAGAATTTAAAAGACTCTGTCCCCTTCTCCTCTACTTTTCATTTAATGCATTGTAAATAATTTAAAATTAAATTATTTTAATCTGATAAAAAAATCATTTATGATAAAAGAGAAAAATATATTGCTTTTTGGTTAATCTCATAATTAATTTTACAAGGAAACATGTAAATTCATTTAATAAATATGATAGTTTAAATAAAATTTATTATTGAATTAATTTAAAAAATAGTAATAAATTTTAATTCTAAAATTTGAAAAATATATTGAATAATTTGAAGTAAAAATTAAATATTTAAAAAATTTAAAGAAATTGAAATATTTGATTTATTATTTGAAAAAGAAAATATCATATTTTTTATTTATTTTAAAACTTCTGTCTCTTTATATAAATTTAAAAGATTTGAAAGTTTACTTTCTCAAATCTTTAAAAAAAATGAAAAAATAATATAGAGAATTTATTTTTAAAATCAAATTTTTATTTTTATTTTTAATTACATTCAACAATTTTTCATTGTTAATGATAACAGTCACATCTTCTGAAATTTTTCAAAATTAGTTCATCTATTTCATTTAAATACAAGTTAGTAAGTATTTTTACATAATTTTTTAAAAAAAATTGCATTTTCAAGTAAAAAATTATTTTGAATAAATTAAAATCGAAATTATTATAATGTTATTAAATAAAAATTATTGATATTTAAATTAATTTTTAAAAATCACATGAAGTAAAGTTATAAATTTTGGCCTTACACTAAAATACCAACATTGTCCACAATTTTTTTTTCTCAAAGCATAGAGGAATTTTTTTCTCAAAGCATAGAGGTATTATTATTATGTATCTTGCTCAAAGCATAAAATGAAAGCAAAATAAGAGCAAGAAAAGGAGAAAACGGTTTTTAGATTTGATGATAGATCAATATGTTTATATATTCTTTTAAATTAAAATTAATATTCGTGTAGTTCTTGCGAAGGATTTTGAGTTTAATTTGTAAAAGATTTTTGCCTTTAATTCAGATTAAAATTTTGGTTTTGGGTTTATTTCAAGTCTAATTAAAAGTTTAATTTTTACCTTTTTTCGAGTCTTTCGAAGCGGTGATGGTCTGAAGGTCTTACTAGAATGAAGTTTCAATTTTTGCTACGAGAAGTTGAATTTAGTCTAAATATTTAATTAATGATTTTTTAAATTTTAATTAATTAGTTCAAGTTTTGTCCAAAATTAAATCAAATTAATTATTTTTGAATTAATTTAATGCTCAAAAGGCAAAAATCTTATATTTCTCTAATTCAAAAATTAAATCAAATTAATTATTTTTGAATTAATTTAATTCTCAAAAAGAAAAATCTTATATTTCTCTAATTCAAAGAGAATTACATAAATTGGTTTGAATTCAAAGAGAGATATACCTCTTTTGTAAGAAATATTAATTAGGAGGGAGAATGAAGAGTTTGCTAAAGAAAACTCAATTTAACTAATTAAGGTGTACAAAAAAAAAAATGAATGAAGGAGACTATTTATAAGGGTTTAAAAGGGCAAAAGGGAAATTTTAGGTGCTAGCGCTGTCGGACAAGGGTGGTGGATCCGTCAAGAACAGGTGGTGGCTTTGTCCTAGGCATTGGAGGATGCTAGCGGGTGCTTCTCGGGATTGAGTGCTTTGAGTCATTTTCGCATTTTCGAGTCTCTGGTGGGTCCTGTTTAATTCGATATGAGTCCAGCTATGTCCCAAGAGTGTTCTGAAGGTTTAGAAAAGTCTAATTGCTCAGTAAATTGCCCGATACTTGATTTAGAACCTGCAAAAGTCTTATATGTAATAAAATGCAAAATCACGTGTCCATATGTGACATCGACTTATTCCTTATTAATGAACAACAAATATGCTACGAGGAGGTCATGGAATTCTATTTGGAAATTACTTATGCAACAACAAATTATAACTTTTTTATGGTTGGTTTATCATGAAAATCTTTTATATAATTCTGAAAGCAAGAAAAGAGACTTCATGACAGATAGTTATTATTCTTTTTGTAATAAATTGATGAAAATTGAGTTCATATCTTTAGGGATTGTCCCTTGACTAAGCATATTTGGAGTTTTTTTTTTATATAGTTGATGAGCTTTCTCATGATGTTGGAAAGGATTTTCATAGTTGGTTAGATGATAATTTGGGGCTATTTCATCGAGAAATGATAGATATGAACTGGAAAATAATGTTTGTTGTTACGCTTTGGTGGCTTTGGCGATGGAGAAGTGAGAGAATATTTAGCAATTTAGATATGAAGGGAACAAAATTGGTTGGCTTTGTGTTACAACAACTTCAATAGATGCTGAAAGATTAGAATAAAAATGGTTTTTGAACTTGCAGAAGGATAGTGGAGCTAGTAGGAGGCTTGCATCTTGGTTGGTTCCTCTAGAGGCTTGATATAAACTTAATACCGATGGATGTTTTAAAGGCAATCCAAGCAAGGCAGGTAGAGGAAGTGTAATTCAGGATGGAAATGGTAATTGGATAGTATGATTCACACTGAATATTGGCAACTGTAATTTAGTGTTAGCCTAGCTTTGGGTGATTTATCAAGGATTAACGGTGGCTTCAGACTATGGTCTTCAAAATCTACTACTTGAAGTAGACTCTATTATAGCAGCTCACATGTTGGGTGGAAATCTGAAAATTGATGATGTGGGAGCTAATTTAATTCACGCATGTGAGGAAATTACGAGCAGAGAATGGATTGTAAAGGTGCAACATATCTGCCAAAAAAAAAATCAGGTGGCATATAGCTTAACTAACATGGTATTGGCCCATTAGAAGAATTGTGATATTCTGAAGCTTTCTCATTTGTTGATAAGGGATAAGTTGTTGGCTGAAAAAATTAGGGGTTGCTTAGCCTTATCTCTAAATTTCTTTCTATGTGTATTTAAACTTTTTGCACTATATATATATATATATAAAGATGTTTAGACATCAGATCTGTTAGTCCATTGACAATTAAGAGGGGGGTGAATTGGTTGTCTTTTAAAAATTATGATGAAGTAAGAAAACAAGAAAATCAACATAAATATTTATAGTGGTTCGGCCAAAATGAGCCTACGTCCACTTCTCAATATCACATTTGAGTACTTTAATACCTTTGATCTTTTTACAGGTTCAAGATCAAATATAAGTGTTTTGGTTCACACTCTAACCTTTTACAATGTGTTTTTCTCAAACTAGTCTCACACACAACCTAAAAGATTTACAAGAGATGAGAAAAAAGAATTATCTTTTTACCAAACTCTATTATAATCAATAATCTTCAACAACTTTGAAGATTTACAATAAATGCAAATATATATACTGATTTTATACAATAAATATGAATGATTTTTCAATAAATGACTTTTGAACTTGTTTAAAGTTGTTCGCCCTTCATTTAATATAAATCAAGTCATATTTATAGGCTTGGGGGGAAAAGAGTCGTTTAGACTTCTTTTCCCACAATAAATGCACCTGAAATTTCGTTCCAACGGCTAGTTTACTGGTGAGTCGCACCTGCGACTTGGATAGTTGAGCTTGCGACTCTCATCTAGCTCTGTAAAGAGTAAATTTAAATTTCACCAAGTAGCGCCTGTGACTTGGAATTGTAGCGTCTGTGACCAATTGTCACAGCCCAACTTAGGAGCCATGACGGTCCTAGGGTACGGGTGATGCTTATGCTACCAGTACTGCGAAGAACCCATGAACTATACTATATGGCATGCACAACACTATTAAACTCAAAATAGCTTAAACAATTTAAGAAAAATCAGGCAGCATCTCCTTTGTATAAGGAGCATGCCCTGCTGCTAAAATCACAATATTAACACTTCAATATATAACCACATCCATCTCAAGCAATCAGGATCCCTCTGGATCTCCACAATATCTCCAATTCATCAATCTAACAATTACTCAGCATATTACAATTCATATATCTCATTATATATCAATATAACTCCAAAATGCACTAAACATATCACAATGCATCAAACATAAATAATTTACATGCCAACTAAAATACAGTACCATGGACCTTTTACTATATACATTATTTACAAATCTTTAGAATTTGGAGTTT
>CANXYC010043182.1:0-11755 GCA_948193065.1 Aleurites moluccanus
ATATTGACTTTGTTACTTTAAGGTGTTAGGCTAATGCAATTGAAGAAGTAAGGTATGAATATAGTTTAATGGCATGAATGATGGAAATGTATAAGTTTAAATGTGGAAAGGTTGAATGGTATAAGTGATTTGAAAGCATACTTGAAATGTGATATATGTTTGGTATGAAATATTGAGCTAAGTGTTTGGAAGTTCATAACTTAGCCTTATAATGATGAATATGTATAATGTGAATGAGATATGATGATAAAAATGCAATTGATGCATAAAAAGTTTGAAAAGTGTAAAAGGTATGAAATAGGACTTTTGATGTATAATGTGTGTGTTTGTGTGCTAATGTACTTTAATATGGTATGAAATGTGTTTTGATATGAGATATAGTGAGTTTTAGTCTTACCAGAATGATTTGGCTGTTATAGGACAAAGTTCCCAAGCGAGAGCCGCTGACGGCGAATCTCGGGCCAACTAGGCCAATGGGGAAACATTTTGGAGTTTTTGCTAAGAGGTGGGTCTATATATATGTTTCATGCATTATTCATTCATAAGTCATGCATTTATGCTTATGAAATGATATCCTTGATTGAAAACCATTAATGATCCATGCTTGGGCAGTTTTGCTAAAATGACCTAAAATAGCGCTGTCGAAATGCCTAAAATTGGCCTAAACTTTGAATCGCTATAAAATTCATTCTGAAAGTATTTTTGATATTAAACCAAGCCCAATTGTCTATTATATATATGTATTTGTTATTGGTATAAAGAAAATGCCATGTAAATATTGATTTCAAGGCAAACCAGAAAGTGCCTGAAAAATGAGAAACGAACCCATAATTTAGCGCAACTGGGCCCTGGCGGGCAAAAATATGATATTGAGCCAAATGTTTCCTTTGAACTTTATTATGTTATATATCATCATTTAAGTCATATTTGAGACTTATATTGATATGTTTATGAGACATATGCATATAATATGTTATAACAGGACTACTTCGATGGTGTAGAAATAAACCATCGGCTGTGTACACAGATATATGTTATGACCTCTGCTAGGGAGGGGTAAATTCTCTATGCCATGGTGTGATTGGGTGGAAATGTGATGAAAGAGAAGTGAAGTGACAGTTTGTTATATGATATGATCTGACATGTTACAGGCTCCTGTTATATTATATGCATTATGGTTCATGATATGTATTTCATCATGTTATCACTAGTATCCATATATACAAATCATTAATGGATAGATGTGACTTGTCATGAATAATATTGCATACTTATATATATATTGACTCACTGAGTATAATCTTATACTCACCCCCCTCAATGGTTATATGTTTTCAGGACCTTAGTGAGGCAGACATCCATTGGCTACATCATCTTCAGCCTTGGATTACAGATGTATGTATTTGAGGTCACTCCTGTGTATAGAAGTTACTTGGTATATAATGTATAGAGGGCTTGAATTGGCTAGAGTATAATGTTAAATATGATCAAATGATAACCAGATATGATATGAATATGTTACTGATGTACATATATATGATATAAGAAATTTATATGATGTATATATGATATGAGATATGAATGCAAATATTGAAGTGTATATTGAGTTGTGATTGACTAATGGAGGTTAAAAGGGGATGTATGCAATATTGGAAGTGTAATTTCTATGTTTTACGGATAGCTTAAGTCAGAGTTATAAAGGAAACTCTGTCAGTTTTCCTGTAAGAATGTTATGATGTTTTAAAAAAAAATTATCACCTAAAATATATCACAGGTTAAGTAATGATTGCAAAAGTAAAGTTAAAGTAAAAGCATGGGTTCTTCGAGGTACTGGTCGCCTTGGCATTACCCGTATCCTAGGACCGTCATGGTCTAAAATTGGGTTGTGACAATTTGATTCTGAAAGATGTTTGAAATCAAAATCCATTTTTTTCCACCCAATTTCATTCTGAAAAATATTTGAAATCAAAATCCTTTTTTCATCGAATTTCATTCTAAAAGATGTTTGAAAATCAAAATCCATTTTCCATCCGATTTCATTTTGAAAGATGTCTGAAATCAAAAATCTATTTTCCACCTGACTTCACCCTGAAAGATGCTTGAAGCCAAAACTCTTGAACATTCATCATATGTACTTAGCATAGCACCAATATCATCTTTAGCACAACATTCTTATCACCCTAGCAGAGAGTTAGGATCCCTCATTTTGAGACCTATAGCAGAGTTAGGCCTCTCCTTTTCTAAAGTCAACCATTTTAAACCATCCTCAGGGTAGCTTTAGAAACTTTTTAGACCATCCTAAGGGTAGCTTTAGGAACTTTTCTGACCGTCCTAAAGGTAGCTTTAGGAACTTTTCAGACCATCCTAAGGGTAGCTTTAGGAACTTTTCAGACCATCCTAAGGGTAGCTTTAGGAACTTTTCAGACCATCCTAAAGGTAGCTTTCAGATCATCCTAAGGGTTGCTTTAGGAACTTTTCAAACCATCCTAAGGGTAGCTTTAGGAACTTTTCAGACCATCCTAAGGGTAGCTTTAGGAACTTTTCAAATCATCCTGAGGGTAGCTTTAGGAACTTTTCAGACCATCCTAAGGGTAATTTTAGTATCTCATCAGACTTTTCAAAGGGTAGCCTTAGAAGCTTTTCAGACCATCCTAAAGGTAGCTTTAGGATATTTTTTGACCTTTTTTAGGGGCAGTTTTAAGAGCACCTCTTCGTACCCTTCCTAGGATAACCTTAAGATATTTTTACCTTATCATGGTAGCATGTGTCCAATATCATCATGATTACTTTTCTAAAAAAGCAACCATGATGAGGGGCAGTTGTGACCAGTCATTTTTTACACCCCTCGGACTCGTGCCAACCCGAACGGCACTCCCCGGAACCAAACCCGCGCTCTGACAGACTCGGAACGGCCTCATAATAAAGTTGGGGCACAGGTGCTGCCCTTCAGGCATGGCATTACCGCCAGAGAGGTGTGGCGGCACTGCCACCCCCTCTGGGCGGCATCTGCTATGCCCAAGGGCGGCAGCATTTCAGACCCTATGCCGCTAAGGCCCCCCGGCAGCGCCGCCACCCCCTTTCGGCGGCAACAGTTCCTCTTGCCGGCGGCAGCTCCGTTCTGAACTCGTTTTCTTCCAAATCCCACATTGGAAAATCATGGGATTCGACCCACCCCCCAAGCTCCTATTATAAATAGGAAGCCTCCCCCCACTTTCCAAATCACATAAGAAGTCACAAGAGCAACAAAAGACAAGAAAAAGAAGACAATAAATCATTTAGTCTATTTGATTTCGTCTTTTTTTCTCTCCAAGTTATATTTTATTCTTTTTAGCTCTCTTTGAATTTAAAGAATTGCTACTAGAGGCTTATTGAGCCTCAAAGTTATATTTTTTTCTTAGCAGGGTCCCTCTGTTGGTTTGTTTTCTTAAGAGCTAAGAAGACATCTCGACCCATTTCCTCAGACTTCATCCGATCTAAGGTGGAACTCCGATCCGGAAGAGCACTCAATCCGCCAATATCCCTAGAGCATCAAAATAAATAATCAAAACATGACAAATTGGGCATAAAATCAACCCTCCTTCGTGACAAGGAAGAACTGTGTGGGTTTTGATTCCCATTCAACGGGATATGTAGGCAAGCTGTATAAAAGCTTTAAATCCAAAAAAGACAAAAACCATCTCTTTTGCTTTGATTATTTGCTTTACTTTATTTGTTGAATGTATTCTTCGGGGAATGTGTAATCAACCTAGAACCCATAAAGGCTAGAGTTGATATCCCTTATTTTGAGATTTTGAGGTGTAATAATTTACTTTTATTACTTGATTACTTATATTTTAATTGTTCATCCATTTATTTACTTGCTCATGCATCTTATATGTCATTCTTTAATTGCTCATGAAAATCATTTTAAATCAAGGTTAAAATTAAAAGCCATGTTCAACCGAAAACCTAGTCCTCGAATCCTCTTTGGTTTCAAAGACTAGTGCACTTTTTCCTTTAGGATAAAATTGGAGTCAAAATGGGTTTTTACCTTAAATTTTCCCAACAAAAAATAACTTAAGGTGGCTACTTCAAAACATCAAAATCATTTTCAAATAAAAGGCGCTAAGGTCGTCTCCTCCGTGAGAAATTGCCCCAAATGAGCATTCTGATCCCATTTATTTAAAGCGGACCTGGACGCGGTGCTCGGGCGAGGCCTCACACCTTCATAATTTGAGACCCCGAAATCACTTGAAGTCGAATTTTCCTTCTCGGATTTCTTTTATTCTCCCTCATATATCGATTTCTTCTTATTTCTTTAACTCTCTTTGAGTTTAAAGAATAATCAATTCAGGGCGTGTGGAGCCCATTTTCTTTAGTTCTCTTTGAGCTAAAGAAGGACCAAATCTGGGGCGTGTAGAGCCTCAAAATCATTTTTAATATAAAATCATTCTGTTGATTTGCTTGTTTTGAATTATCAGATAAAAGACAATCCGACCGTCTTCCTGGGCTTTAACCGATCCCAAGTGGAGTTCCGATCCGGGCAAGCAATCTAACCGTTTTCTTCTCAAAAAGCCAGATAAAAGACAATCCGACCGTCTTCTCATCCTTCAATCAAGCCAAACTGGAACTCCGATCTGAAAGGACAATCCGACCGTCACCTTCCCAAAAAGCAAAGGAGAAGGTATCGTCTCCTAACTTTTCCTATTTCTGATAGAGCATTAAAATAGGCAAATCTCCTTTATTTTGGTAGAGCATCAAAATAAGAGTCCAAAACATGATAAGTTTGGTATAAAATTAACCCTCCTTCGCAAGAAGGGAGAACTATATGGGTTTTCATTCCCATTCAATGAGATACGTAGGCAAGCTATCTAAGAGCTTCAAACCCAAAGATGTTAAAAACCATCTTTTTTTTATTAATTGCTTTATTGAATGTATTATTTGGGGAATGTGTGATCAACCTAGAACTCATAAGGGCTAGAGTTGATATCCCCTATTTTGAGATTTCTAAATTGTAATAATTTAATTATCGCTCTCTTAAACTGCTTTACTGCTTTATTTTATCATTTTTGTCCATTCATTAACCTGCTCATGCATCTATATATCTCATCCTTTAAATTGCTCATAAAAATGTTATAAATCAAGGTTAAAATTAGAAGCCAAGTTCAACCGAAAACCTAGTCCCCGAATCCTCTTTGGTTTCAAAGACTAGTACACTTATTTTTCCTTTGGGATAAAATTGGAGTCAAATTGGGTTTTTACCTTAAATTTTTCCAACAAAAATAACTTAAGGCGACAAATTCAAAATATCAAAAATAATTTTTAAAAGGCACTAAGGTTGTCTCGATCCGTGAGAAATCTTCCCTAAAAAGAGCATTCCCGATCTCCCTGGGAGAGGCGGTGCTCGGGCGAGGCCTCACAACTGCATCTAAACCAAATATATTGTTTAATGTTTGCATGTGTGCACATTTTCAATCAAATCCTAAAGAATCCTATATGGCTGGAGTTAAAAGAATAATTAGATACCTTATAAATACACCAAACCTAGGTTTGTGGTACCCTAAAAGATCTTCATTTGATCTATATGGCTACTCCGATGTGGATTATGGTGGACGAAAGATTGATAGAAAAAGTACTAGTGAAATTTGTCAATTTTTGGAAAATATATTGAGTCATGGTTTTCTAAAAAGCAAAATTTAGTTGTGTTATCAACCACTGAAGCTAAATATGTAGCAGTAGGTAGTTGTTGCACTCAAGTTCTATGGATGAAAATACAACTTGAAGATTTTGGACATGTTTTCAATTGCATTCCTATAAAATGTGACAATACAAGTGTATAAATCTTTCTAAAAATCTAGTTTATCATTCACGCGCAAAGTATATAGATATCATACATCATTGTCTTAGAGATCATATGTGTAAGGGTCATATTAATATTGAGTTTGTGGAAACTAAGCAACAATTAGCAGATATTTTCACCAAACCTTTGGATAAAGAAGTATTTTACTTTATAAGAAGAGAATTAGGTATGATTGATACCTCTCAGGTATGATTTCTATAATTTTTCCATGGTATAAATTGTTGCTTATTCCAAACTTGATGATTTTAAATGACTATGTGCTAATTGTATGAATCATGGGATAAATATTTTCACTTTGTGATATTTGAGATACAATTGATAAATATCATGTATGTTTATGTCTTTTCAATCTCATTTTACATCAATATACTACCATTGTGAAATAACATGAACATGCATTTGGAGTATAAATGATTAAAGCTCAGTTTTCTATAGCTTTTTGTCGGAAACTGGTGTAATGCCCATTACACTCTCCTAACACTCGTTATCGAATTTTAGATAGTAGCCAATTTTCAACCTGTTACTAACACTCGTTATAGCTCTAAGTGTAATGTATGTTACTCATTGTAACGCCCGTTACAATGCGGGATTATAAAAGCCCTGTAGCTTTAAAAAATTTAAACCATCTCTTTATTTTAAAAGCTCTCGCCTTTCCCTCTCAAACTCACTTCTATTCTTAATCTTTTTCATCCATGTTACATATTCTCTACATCCACATCTTGTAATTGTTCACCATTTTACAAATCTCATTTGGACATCATACCAAAAACAAAGAACACTGGTAGAAGCAAATCCCATGGCCAAGGTATTAACATTGGGTCCTCATCTCAAGCTAAAGATGAATAAGTAAAGCACACATATGAACTCACTTTTTCATCCACTGCACTATAAGAGAGAATCATAACACTATGGTGAAGAGGTAACCTTGTTGGTGGCAGACCATTTGATTTTACTACTTTAAGAGTAATTGGATTACATGATAGAGTTAGACAAAACTGCATTAACTTCTTTGGGAGTGATTTTTTTTCCTATGTTAATAATGATCTTCATCTGGAACTAATATATGAATTTTTTACTACTCTGAAGGTGTCTCCTACTAGTGAAATGACTTTTGTACTTAGTAAAACTAATAGGTCCCTAAAATCAAATAAGTTAGGACCAATCTTTAAGATTATGGCTGAGAGAAAATATAATATTTCTGAAGAATGGGATCCTTCCCCATTTTGGGAAGAGTTGACTGGGTATCCCAAGTATGACCCTAAGTTTACTAAGGCCACAAAAAAATTATGATGTGTCTTTTCGTATCCATCACCGTTGCTTACATATTCCATATTTGCAAAAGGGGACAATAAAGGAAATGTCAGTCCAAAGGAATTGTTTTCTTTTTACTATTTGATGAAAAGTGAAAATTTTGATTGTGCTATATAGTTTACATACGCTTATATACTTTTAAGGAGATAAGTCAGAAGAATAAAAGGAAACTTCTTTTGGGAATATATGTTACAATAATCGGCTATCACTTTAAGATCACTCATAATCCTGAATACAAAGTTGATATTATGCCAAAGGATTCTCTTGATATGTCAACCTTTAAAGATATGCGAATAGCCAAGAAGAAAGGAGAATCCTTTGTTTTGGTAAAGAGTGACAATGACAAGCCTGATTCTGATGATGATATAAATAAGTTATTTAAAGATCCTCCCATAAAAAAGAAGAAAGAATGTTGCTTCCAATTCTCAAGTTCTTATTTTTGCAGCTCTAGTTCAAGATCAAATTCTTGAAGAGGTATAGAAGATAGTCTCTAGGCTAAATATCTTAGAGCACACAATAGTGGATGAGGTCGGGAAGGCCAATAAACTTCTTACAGCTTTTGAGAACTCTCACTCTAACATTAAAGAAGTTCTCAACTCTCTGTGTGTTGAGATGACCTTAGGACTTGATGCTTTGGATACTGCTCCTCCTCCTCCTCCACCTTCTACTGCTCCTCATGCATCATGAACAATTATTTTAGCTTTTATCATTTACAGCTCACTCTACTGTATGCTTTATTTATTTTGTTGCATAATATATATATATCTTTTTAGATTGATGATAAAAAAAGGGGAGAAATAGTATTTTGCTTTTAAAACACTAACTTTCAGGTGTATGGAAATTTGAAATTGGCATATATGCTTATTGACTGTTGAAATGCTAAATGCTAATATGCATTATAGATGCTTGTTGAAATGCTAAATGTTGATATGCATTATGAATGCTTGTTGAAATGCTAAATGTTGATATAAATATTGTTGTAGATTGTTAAAACACTGAATGACATTTATTTTATTTATAACTATAGTAGTTGAAGGTTGAATGTTTTTAAATGGTTGTTGGTTGTTAAAAAAAGTTGTTAATTGGAATTTTGATGCTTAAATGATAAATTGATTGAATATTTGAATATTAACAGAAAGCATAGCTTAAGGGGTTTCCCTATTTCATGCTTTTTTCTGAATTAATATAAGAGATTTTGTCATCATCAAAAAGGAGGAGATTGTTGATCCTTTAATGATTTTGTTGATGTTTCATAAACTCTTGATTAATCGAACATATTTTTTATTTATTCATTATACTTGATCAAACTAAAGAATGCATATTTGCAAAGATGTCATGTGTCTTATTTTGCAGAAATATGTAATAGTCATTACAAGCATGTAACGACTATTATGAGATTTATGATCAAAATGCGCAAAAGACATGAAAGCAATTTTAACTACCATTATAAAATGAAACTTCCATTACAAAGATATAACGACCATTATGTTTAAGTAACAACTGTTACAAGAAAAATGCCAAAATTGGTCAAAAGACACAGAAGTAATAGTAATACCTGTTACCATAAGTAACAACCATTACAATGCAAGAATGACTATAAGCACATCGTAACAACCGTTTCAAAAGATTTGCTAAAAATTTGAATAAAGATACAAAGAGCATTGTATTCAACCATTATAGTCCTTCAAGCCTGTTATGGTTTCACATGGAACAATCATTATAGCATGATAACGCCGGTTATAGGTGGTTGGACTGTCACATCATACAGAGCTATTAAAATTTATAGCTGTTAAAAGCTATTTTCAAGATCTGATTTGTATTAAATGCATCCTAAACGGTCATAATTTATTTCAAGGCATTGAAAACTATAAATAGGTGATATTTTAAAGTTGGAACAAGTTTTGAAAAGCTAAGAAATTAACTATTCTATTGAAATTGCTACACTTTCTTACTTCCTTGTATTTTGAACACCTTAAGCTCGTCACTTGCATTATTAGTATTCATTCTAGCTTGTGCTAGTTAAAAGCTTTTGTGCTTAAATTTGTAATCCTTAAAAAGGCATTGTAAATTCTTGAAATAGACTTAAAACTTCTTCAGTCTTTGTGAAGAAAGACTAAATTGGTAGGAAGCTAATTGTAAGGAAGGGGAAAATCTCATTGAAACTATTGTAAAGATTTGGATTATGAAACTTGATAGTGGAACCTCAATATTGGGTAGATATTGAGAGAAATGGACGTAAGAGATTATTGAGCTCCGAACCATTATAAATTGGCTAAGCATTCTCTAATTCTATCTTTTTCTTGCTTTACTTGGATTTATATTGGTTATTTTTGCATTAGAGCTTAAAAGTGCATAAAAATCTTTATATTCCTATTTGCCCCTAGGAATATTGCCATAGTGGGAAAACAACAATCGTAAGGCTCTTATTTGTTGTATAAGCTGGATTGTTTGCTTTGGCTTGTTTGGATAATTCTTTGCAAAATGACATTTTCTTCCATAAAGATAACACTTTCGATATTTTTTTCGATACTTCTTCTTATGGAAAACTTGAATTTGCATGATCTTCTATAATGCTTCTTACTTTAGTGAGACTTGACTTTAAAATGAAGTTTCTTCTTTTTATTAGAGCAAATACAATCTTTTGAATTGTATTTGACATAAAGATTAGGTCGATTACATGACAGGTCTAAATCTTATTGAAAGTTTGATTGTTTATATCAATTGAAAGATCCAAATAAGGATCTTTATATCAATCGAAAGTTTGCTTTACAAGTTTGTCAGTGTCACAAATCTTATTGACAGAATGAAGCATAAGACTACCAATGACTTATCCTCTTTCTTGAAGAGTGGTGGCCATTGTTATAGCAAGTGGATATGGTAAAGAGGATAAGAAGGCTTGTTTAAGATCTAAATTAAAGGATCTTTGAAGCTTGTATTACTTATCAGACATCTGCTGGAAGTGGAAATCCAAATCTCATTTTTATAAAGAGCATCATTTCATCTTTCATAGTCTTTCTTGATCTGTTATGTATTATTGATAGGTTGTCTGATAAACTCCATATATAACTAACAAAGAAACTCAGGAATTCCTTTGCATTGCATTAATTGTTCTTTTGTTTTTGCTAGGAGAAATATGAACCATTCCTTAAGATTTCCATCGATGGAGAAAATCTACAATAACACTTCTCAAGGATGCACTTTGCTTTGCAATATGAACTTCAAGCTAGGCATAAAAATCTTGCATCCGAGTATAATAACAGTGTGGAGGAATCTCATCAAGAGTGAACCAAGAATTAGGAGTCACCTTGGTAATCCCTATCAATGTTTATATCTTTAGTTCCAACAATTTCATCACCTTCTTTGGGAGGAAATTTTGTAGTATAGGGAGTATTTCTTAAATGAAACTAAATGGGAGGGATAACCTAAAATTCACCCAGATTGAAATCAACTTGGTGCTTAACTTGATCCACTTACAATATAAAGCAATTCTATTTTGTTGAAGAAATGAATAGAAAATTAAAAGTCTCACATCGGTGGAGAACAAAATAAATAAGCAGCATATAAGTTGGGGCTTGCTAAACCAAATTAGTTAGGGCCATTTTGATAAAGCAAGCCCACAACATATGCCAAGTTGAAGGAACCAGCCCAAATGGTTAAAGAAAAAGAAGAGAGGCTTAGGCCATTTTGCAATGAGCCACACAGTTGATGAAGCCTGTGTGGGAAGAAGGCTGGCCCATTTGCCATTGGAGAAAGATGAAGGCCCAGTAGCTCAGTCTAGCAATCTGCCATCAAAGGAAGGGGAGAAGGTTGACCCAAATAAATAAAGAAAGCCCAACACTCCATGGTTGAATCCCAAGCCCGATGTAACCCATGATAAAAAATTTGGAACAACAAATGGTATCAAAGCCTATGGTGAAAAGATCCTAGAGGCCCACATGTGTAAAAGATGAAGGATAGATATGGGTTAATAGACTGAATGGATTATAGAGCCAAAGGAGCCAGGCATATAGTCATTGAGAAAGCTTGAAGCAATTTGAAGGCAGCTGGAATATTAGGCCCAAGGTGCCAAGAGCCGATTTCCTAAGCCCCGACGGTCCTAGGGCACAGGAGATGCCAATGGCGACCGACACCCGTAGAACCTAATATCAGTCACATCAATCCTATCGATTCAATATAATATATAATCATATTCATAAATTACCAATCATTCTATTAACCTGTCATACATTATAAAAATAACTGAAATATCAATTCCCAAAATATCACTTTAATTATAATATCATCCATTTAACAAACCATCATCAGTTACATGTACATTTCCTAGCTAACCAGTACATACCCATGGAGCAGCTAGATCATGAACACCAAAATAAATATTATTCAAAATAAAGTATCTGTGAATACATTTGAAAATCAATGGCAGAATTGCCAGAGAAATAGAAGTCTGGATTCTGTAGCTCTAATCCTCTCCTGAAAGGGAAAACAATAAAAGGGATGAGTATAGATGATACTCAGTGAATTCACATGCATCGCAATAAATAATAGGTGTCATACAACAAAGGTACCAATCAAAAGGTAATAGTGTACCGAATGAGTATCAAGGTA
>CANXYC010043212.1:0-13811 GCA_948193065.1 Aleurites moluccanus
TCAATCATATCAGATAGAGGTACTCAGTTTACCTCAAGATTTTGGCAGAAATTGCAAGAGTGTTTGGGTACTCAGCTTGATTTCAGCACGGCTTTCCATCCGCAAACAGATGGGCAATCAGAGAGGACCATCCAAACTCTAAAAGACATGCTAAGGTTATGCATTCTACACTTTGGAGGAGCTTGGGATGCTCACTTGCCTTTGATTGAATTTGCCTACAATAATAGTTATCACTCCACAATTCAAATGTCTCCTTATGAAGCTTTGTATGGAAGGAAGTGTAGATCTCCTTTGTGTTGGGATGAAGTTGGAGAGAAGCATATTGAAGGACCACAATTGATAAGGTATACTTCCGAGAAGGTTCCATTGATTCGAGAAAGATTGAAGACAACTTTCAGCCGCCAAAAGAGTTATGCCGATCCAAAGAGAAAGAATGTTCAGTTTTCCATTGGAGATCTTGTGTTTCTAAAGATTTCTCCAATGAAGGGAGTTCTACGGTTTGGCAAGAAAGGTAAGCTGTCTCCAAGGTTTATTGGGCCTTTTGAGATCTTGAGCAGAGTTGGGGAAGTTTCCTACAAGTTGGCTTTGCCTCCTAGCATGGATAAGGTGCATCTGGTATTTCATGTGTTGATGCTTCGGAGGTATGTAGCCGATCCTTCTCATGTGTTGCAAGTGCCGGAAGTGGATATTCCCGGATTTATCTTATGAAGAAATTCCAATTTCAATTGTAGATTGAATGATTAAGAGGCTAAGGAACAAGGAGATACCCATGGTTAAGGTTTTGTGGAGAAACCAAGTTATGGAAGAATGCACATGGGAGAGTGAGCAAAGCAAGCAAGAAAAATATCCCAATTTATTTCAGATTTAAGGCAGCTTATTATAAATTCAAGGATGAATTTATCTAAGGGGGGAAGAATGTAATATCTACCATTTTGTAGTATTTTTATTGATTTTGTAAGTTTGGAGAATTATTTAATTTTTAATAAGAATGTTAAAATTTCAGGAATTTCTGAATTTTGATACTGCAGGATTTTGTGATGATAATTTCAAGTTCTTAATGACATAATTTGATAAAGTGTAAAGCATAAAGTTGTTAATTTATATCTTAACTATAATTCTGCAAAATGATTTGACAAAATTATGTGTGTGTGATGAGTTGTGTCTATTTGAGCAAGGCTGGTCTGGTTAAGAGTTTCTGCAGGGATGCAGTGTCTATTTATAATTACTGGGAATGGTTGAGGCAGAATTAGTCAAAGGTGTGAACATAAAAAATATTCCTTTGTGTGTTGTGAAGATGACTATAAAATTTCAAAATTTTTGGATAAGTGTATCTCAGTGTAGAGTGGGTTTTATCAGACCTATTCGGAGAGATTTTAAGGTAGCGAGTCTGGATGATCTTTGGAGAGTTACCATGGTTTGTGTGTTAGTCCTTTTGATTTGAAATTTTTATATGTTGTGCCTCTGCATGTTGTTTTTAAGTGATAAAAAGAATTAGTAAGTTTGGATATTTGTAGCTCATTTGCAAGCTGGCTAAGTGTGGGATGTTCAGGCAGGATTTTAACTTAGAGGAATTTTGTTATGGCGAGCCAGCAAAATGAGAGGAGGCATTTTGCGAGCTGGCAATGGTGAAGTGGCGAGGTGAGTTTGCCGAAGTGGCAATTCGCGGAGGAAGTTGGCGAAGAGCAAAGGCAAAGAGGCTTTGGCGAAGAGGATTTTGCAAAGAGGGAATGTGCGAAGTGGCAGTTCGCAAAGAGGCGAAGAGGCGAAGAAGCATTGCCGAGGTGGAATATGCGAGGAAGAGTTGCGAGGAGAGTCTAGCGAGGCAGCATATGCGAGGTAACATATGCGAACTGGAATGTGCGAGGTAGTATTGCCGGATCAAGTTTGGCGAGCTGGGAATGCGAAGTGGGAATGGCGAGCTGGTTAGGCGAGGTAGCTTTGTCGAGGCAAGTCTGGCGAGGCGAGCTAGCTAGCGTGTTTCTGGGGCAATGTTTTATTTAAACCCAGTAAACCCGAGTAGCGTTTCACGATTTTTCTTTCTTCTTCCTTCGATTAAATTCAGTTTTTTCTCATATTATTTTCATTTCTTGTCTAAGGCATTAATACTCAAATTAATGCAATAGAAATCTAGATTAGCATATATTAAGGCAGAAATCATCAGATTTAAGCAGAAATCTCAGAAATTTCAGTTTGAAGGAAATAAGATAAATTTTCTTCCTAAGCTATTTCCTTTGGATTTATTTAAGTCTATGGGTTAGGAAAATTAATACTAGGTATACAGGATTTATTGCTAGTGATTTGAAGCCATTAATGGTAATTAATGTGGGAGAAATTAATTTGGTGAGACTGCCATGAACAGTAACTCCAAAAATTAATGCAGATTTAATGCAGATTTTCTTTAAGAGATAAATGAAATTGTTCTTGGGAATTAAGAATAGAGACTCTAAGATAGTTAATTAACAGAAAATCATGTTGAATATTATTGATTTGGAGAAACCCTAATTTTATATGTTTGGAGAATTTCTTAGGAGGAGAAATTCGAATTGATTGAGGAATTAAGTGAGCAGAATTATAAGGAGGAAATTAAGAGAAATTGTGTAAGAAGTAAGTATGAACATCTTATTTGATTATTGTTTTCTTGAAATTAAATTGACCCATTATTATTATATTTGATTATCTTATTATATATATATATATATATATATATATATATATATATATATATATATATATTTATATACTTGTATAATGTGAATGGCTTGATCATTATTCTTGGATCAAGTTCATATGTTTCTTGCTTGTGAACGCGATTTGAATAATGTTATATGATGATGGTCTTGCGACCAATAAACTTCCTATGAGATTGAAACCCCACGTGACCCATGGATAGAACGCTCTTCCCAATGAGAGTAAATTCATTGGTCCATTGTGCACTTTGGGAGCCCAGCCGATAGGGTTTTTATCAGTGTTCCACTTAGAGGGGGCCACGAGCTCTAGGCGCATGCCTGGCCAAGCATGTGTGCACGTTAAGGTAGCAAGGCTACCTATACGTATGATATGATATGAGATCAGTTCTTCCAGATGAGATTTGATAATGCCATTCTTTGTGGGCATTCTATGTTCTAAATATGAACCATGATTTGATTTATGACATGATTTGATATGGCCAAAATTATTGTGAGAACCATGTTTCCTTCAAGCAAAGCTTATGATTTCTTTCATACCTATATGTATAATTATTTGTTCATAACCATGATTTGATATTTAGACATTTGATTATTGTGTTCATATCTTACTGAGTTGAAGGCTCACTCCTCTTCTGTGGATTTCAGGTGATAGCATAGCTCTTGAGGGAGCTAATAGAGAGGATCGAGCTTTTTGACTTGTTTATTCCAAGAAGCTTCATTGTAATAATTCTTTTGAGATAATTTTGTATAATTATTAATGGTATTATGACATAATATGTATTGCAGTATACTCTAGAGCTCCGTAGTTGGTCATTCGAGGATACTAGTATATTTTGATGTATGAATGTTATCTTTTGGATACTCTTGTTCCTCAGTGACGTGAGATGTCTCTTTTGATCATTAAGGAACAAGAGGAAACTATTAAATGATAATAGAAAAGATATGATTGATATTAAATTATATGTATGGAAATAATCATTGTATGAAATGTATAATGTTGAATTTGATAGAATGGTATATGAGATTCATGATTTGTGAGTTCTACGGGTTTATGGTGGCCTTAAGCCTACCCTTGCCCTAGAACCATCGCACCACTGGGGTTGGGGTGTGATAGGGTGGGTCCTATAACTTTATTTAATTGTACTTTTTGCCCAAAAATTTCTTTATTTATATTTTTGACCCTAAAACTTTCTGTAATTTATTCTGTCTATTCTGTTTAGATTCAACCTCAAGTGTGGGGAGTGAAATACCTTATTTTAAATTATTCTATCATTTAAAAATAGTTCCGGATCATTTCTGGATCCCAGACAGTGAATTTTCAAAAGTGCCCCCAAAGTTGCCTTTATTTATAATTTTGTCATTACTCTTATTTTTAGTGTTCCAAAATATTTTTCAACTCTTTCTTTTCACCATAATTTCACATAAAATTAACTTATTTAATCTCACTAGATTTGGGTAAAAAATTCTTAAATTAGCCGGATTACTATTTTCCCTGCAGTGTTCTCGACACCGATGATTTCAGGAAAAGTTTTGCATTTACTTTCTAACTGTGTCTCTAAAATTATCTCCCATCATTTCAATGCTTTTAAACCATAAACTGGGAATCAATTCATATATATAAGATGGGGCTTCCTAGGGTATTTATATTCTACCCCTCTTCAATAAAATTTGTCCTCGAATTTTCTCATTCAATATTGTAAACATTGATATATGTACCTCAAATAGTCTCCAATCATTTTTGTAAATATTTTCTCTATATCACTTATCATCTTACTTAGACTATTATGTCAAATTCTATAGTCTTCTTATCATTTGCACTATTTCATAATTCACATATTATTTCTTATCAGTATATAATCTATAATTTATAAACATTTGATAATACAACACTTAAATTTTTAATATACTTTATCTTAATATGTTCAATCACCTTATCAATATCATTTCATTAATCTCTTATTTTTTTTATACTTTATCATTTAGACCATTAACTCGTTTCTTATATTCATATTCCCTACATTTCAATAAACAATAGCTTAATATTTATGTACTTATGTTTGTACTTCAATAATTAGGTAATTATACCATTATATACACTCTTATTATTCTCCAAGCACTATAACTTTAATTTTATAACTACCTTTTCACGGTTGTTACATTTCCTATGTTCACAATATTTTACTCATTCTATTTAATCACTATTACACTAATCCTGTCAATAACCTTTCAATAACACTAAAATATATCTCAATAATTTCATATTTTCACTTTTCTTATTCAATCATCATTTACTTTGCATATGTGTCATCCATATCACATGTACTCCACTGTTCATAATTTTCTATATTTTCATTCAATTCTTCTACTCATTAGTCTTATTGCATATATTCAATTATTAATTAATAATTGTATTTCCTAAACTGCAATAATCAATAACTTAATATTAATTTACTTAGGTTTGAACCTCAATAATCAGTTATGTATATCATTATAGGAACTATTAGTATATCATTTACTTCTCATTTTACTTAATTGCTATAACATGTATTTATTCTTTCATTACAATCATATTCTTAACTTTTTTACTATTCTATGCCTCAATAGCTTCATATTCTCTATTATTTGAAATCATGTATCATACTTACTCATCATCAGTACACACATTCTATCATCCAATCATTTACAATAATATTATTCTTATTACACTATTACTTATAACACATATTTAAAATTGATTCTAACATAATCAATATCAATTGATCATATATTGCTTCAATCTTTATTTTCAATTCTCATTCACTTTCAATTTACTATCACTTTTATCAATTCTCAATAAGCACTTCTTTCTACATTACAATATATTTATATATACATATATATAACTAGAAGATGAAAATCATAACGGATAACGTTGATAGTTACATTAACAGATAACTTCAAATGACGAGATAGAATTCTATGCTCCATGGTACACTTATTAACTCATTGATACTTATGACATATATTCTAAACCATTGGCTCTGATACCACCTCTGTCACGACCCACTTTTGGGCCATGATGGTCCTAGGGCACGGGTAGACTTAAGGTCACCGAAAACCCATAGAACCTATAAACAATCTATTTATCAATCATTCAATCAATATTAATTCATTAATCAATACTTAAATTCCATTTATTTCTTATAAATTTTACAGAAAATTTACCAAAGTTTTCTTTGTAATTTAAACCTTAATCCCGACCCAAAACCAGGTCTTTCATAAATTACACAGCCTACACTAAAAATTATTTTACATTCCCAATAATTTGCCAACCTTATACCCTCAACTTCACAGTTCAATAGTCATACATAACACTTCTAAATCTTTTTCAAAACATGAAAATTTCATTTTATTATTTCCCTCTGTCACTGTCTTTATCACTTTATTATCATTGATATTATCAATCATTATACATTACACATTACAACTTTTAATGCCACTGAATTGATTCACTGTTCATATATCACTATAGTACCCAATCATCTAATTATACACAGTACCATGGAGCTCTATGAGTGGATACTTATAACCTTTAGTGAATAATATTCTATCTTGATGTACTTGATATTCCAAGTCAGAAAAGGAATTGACTTGGAATTAGCTTTCTTTATCTCATCCCTGTAAAAATTATAAACCATAATTTGGTAAGTATAAAATACTCAGTGAGCATGCATACATCATTATATATAAGATATAAGCATATAATAATAAAAGATATCAAAGGTAAGCAATAAGATATAAGTTTGGAATCAATGATAAGGTAAACAATACTCGTATCATGTAGATAAGACAGATAAAGGGATGGACTATATGTAAACAAACAGTCTCTAGTAGTATTAGTATGGACTATATGCGAATATATAGTCTCCAGT
Organism: Aleurites moluccanus; assembly: GCA_948193065.1. Taxonomy (NCBI): domain Eukaryota; kingdom Viridiplantae; phylum Streptophyta; class Magnoliopsida; order Malpighiales; family Euphorbiaceae; genus Aleurites; species Aleurites moluccanus. The sequence continues at coordinate 6,599 of CANXYC010043212.1, forward strand.
AGTATCAGTATCAGCAAGCATAAGGCTTATCATATCCTATGGCCAGGATCATAACCCTTCCCAGCTAGGGCATCAGTAATACAATGTGCACATCGCCGACAGTATATTCCCACTACCCTGTCAGAGCAATAGCTCTGTCAAATCCACACGTAAATAGGCCAATGGAAATCAATAACAATATCAAGTATGCATTAAGAACATTTTGGTATAATGGCTTTCTGTAATATTTGTCATTTTTTGGCCATTTTATTAATTGTATGTTTGTTGAATTAATTGAGGATATAGAAATATTTTAAGGAATTCAGAATTTCTGGTTGTAGGGAGGATTTTTGCTAGGATGATTTCATGATTTTAAAAGAATAATTTGGTAAAGTGTAAAACATAAAAGTTGTAGATTTATATCTCATACTTAATTTTATAAAATGGTTCTGTAAAATTCTGTATGTGTAAAGAGTTATGCCTCTCTGACCAGGACCTGTCTGGTTCATTATTTTCTGCAGGAATCTGAGTATGTTTAAATTTTATGGGAATGATAGAGGCTGAATGAGCTAAATGTGTAAACATGAGAAATATTCCTTTATGTTTTGTGTTGTTTTCTGTAAAATTTCAGGAGAATTGGATAAGTATAACTCAGTAGAGAGTGGAATTAATCAGGCCTATTCGGATGAATTTTGGGCAATAAGTCAGGGTGAATTTTAGAGATTCACCATAGTTTGTATAGTTATCCTTTTGATTTGAATTTTGGATATGTTGGACCTTTGAATATCTAATTTTAAGTGAAAAAAATAATCAGGGAGTTTGGATATTTTTAGCTCAATTGCAAGCTAATTAAATATGAGTTATCGAGAAAGGGTTTTAGCTCGGCAAAATCTGGCATTTGTGAGTCGGCAATGCAAAGTGGCATTACGAGCCTGCAAATGCGAGGTGACATTTGCGAGCCGGAAAAACAAGCAGGCGAAGTGGCAAAGAGGTATTGACGAGGTGGCATATGCGAAATGGAGTTCGTGAAGCAAGTTTGGCAAAGAGGCATTGCCGAGGTGGCATATGCGAAGTGGAGTTAGGCGAGGCAAGTTTGGTGAAGAGGCATTGCCGATGTGGCATATGCGAAGTAGAGTTTGCAAAGCAAGTTTAGTGAAGAGGTATTGCCGAGGTGGCATTTGCAAAGTGGAGTTCGCAAAGCAAGTTTGTCAAAGAAGCATTGCTGAGGTGGCATATGCAAAGTGGAGTTAGGCGAGGAGAGTTTTGGCGATGAGGCATATGCGAAGTGGACATGTGAAGTGGGATTGGCGAAGTGGCATTGCCGGAGGAGATTGGCGAAGTGGCAATTGTGAGCTAGCTTATGCGAAGTGGCATTGCTGAGGCGGATTGGCGAGGCGAGCTGACGAGCAAAAATTTTGAGGCAGTAGCCTATTTAACCAGATGCCTAGTAGCGATTTTTCTTCACGATTTTTCTTTCTTCTTCTCTTCGTTCTTCTTCTGTTCTTCTCAAATTTGTTCCATTTATTTTCTAATGCATTAATACTCAAAATTAATGCATTAAATCACTAGATTATCACATTTTAAGGCATCAATCTTCAGTTTCAAGCAGATTTTCTCAGGAAATCAGTTTTAGAGAAATAAGGTAAATTTTCTTCAAATGTCATTTTCTCCATAGATTAATAAATTATGGTAGTTAGGATAGATAATTATGGGTATATAGGATTTATTACATGCATTTTGAGGCTATTAATGGTAATTAATGTGAGAAAAATCAGAATTTATGGATTATCATGAATAGTGACATGAATAGTAATTTCAAAATTTAATTCAGATTTTCCTTAAGAGATGAATTAAATTAATGTTGGGGATAAAAAAATAGAAACTATAAGATGGTTAAATTTTTAAAGAACTTTATTATGTATTATGATTAAGAAAAACCCTAATTTTGAATATTTGGGGACATTTTTATAGGAGAAGAGAACTCAAGAATTTGAGGAGTTTATTGAATGATTAAGCTATTGAGGGGAATACAAGTATAAATTTGTGTAAAGGTAAGTATGAACATTGCACATGCATATTGTTTCTTTGGAATGTTGTGTTCAAGCTTTTCCTTCTCAAATGTGACATTTTATTAATGACCTATTAATTAAATTTCCCATGACATTCTCAAACCAATGATAATTGTTTCATGTGATTTCTATATTTATCTTGTGAATGGCTTGGTCATCTTTCCTTGGACTAAATTTATATGAAACCTATTTGTTACTTGACTGAATTTATGCTATATATTGATGGTCTTATGACCAATATGTTTCTTGTGAGTTACTACCATATGACCCTATGGATAGAATGCTCTTCCCAATGAGAGTAAATTCATTGGTCCATTGTGTACTTTGGGAACCTAGCTGATAGGGTTTTTATCAGTGTTCCACCTAGAGGGGACCATGAACTCTAGGCGTATGCCTGGCCAAGCATGCATTTGCGATAAGGTAGCAAGGACTATCGATGTGCTCTGTTGTGATAGGTAGCAAGGCTACTGATGTACTCTGTAGTTCTACCATGTAATTTGATAGTTCTATTTGATTGTGAGCACTTTTATTCTTGTAAGCATAACCATTTGATATTTTTCATACCCATATTCTTTGGATTGACCTTTCTTTTGGAATGATGTATTTCTTTTATATTGCGTGTTCATATCTTACTGAGTTGAAGGCTCACTCCTCTTCTGTGGATTTCAGGTGATAGTGTAGCTCATGAGGAAGCTAATATAGAAGACAGAGTTTCTTGATTCATTCCTCCAAGAAGTCTCAATTGTAATCATTTTGATTTATATATATTTATTGAATTGTTTTATGGTACTGTATGTATTGGGAGTATACTCTAGAGCTCCGTAGTTAGATGTTAAGAATGATAATATTTTGATGTCTAAACTGTTATAATTGGGTTACCCTTGTTCCTTATTGATGTGGGAAGTATCTTTTAATCGATAAGGAACAAGAGGAAATTCTTTAATGATAAACATATATATGTATGAAGGGTGATTACATGAATCTTTGAAATGAATGTTTTAATGATAATCATATATGATGTAAATATGAAATGTGCATGAGATCCAAGATATGAGGGTTCTACGGGTTTATAGTGGCCTTAAGCCTACCCTTGCCCTAGGACCGTCGCACCATTGGAGTTGGGCTGTGATAGAGGTGGTATCAGAGCTATAGGTTTATAATCCTTAACATAGAAGATAGAAGGAGATGCATGAGCACTAGTATAAGTATTGATTAAGATAACTACGGAGCATAAGATTTGTGTCTCGTCCAATTGTGTCTTCCTTTGATATATATATTTGGGTTAAGTATGCATAATGAGTCTGATATTGTTTGTTCTTCTTATCAGTATTGAGATGCCTTCACGGCGTGGTAGAGGACAAGGTTAAGGCCTTCCTAGGCGAGATCTACCCTCTGAAGAGGGTTCTGTATGTAGAAATGGAAGAGATGAGGTTCCTTCTGTGCCACTAGTGGATATGGCTCAGCAATTAGATCAGCTGCAAAGGAATTATGCAATGATAGCTGAGTTCATTACTCAGCAAAGGCAGCAACAGGTACCTCCAGTTTAGGTTCCAGAAATTCCTGTTCCTCTAATAGTTCCACCACCTGCTGTACATCAAGTGGAAGAGGTATCATTTGAGAGGTTTCTTTAGCTTAAGCCATCGGAGTATAAGGGTGAAGTGGATCCTACAGATTTCCTAGAAAAAATCGAAGAGAAAGTATAGATTCTGAGGATTCCTGATAGAAGAGCTATAGAGTTCATGGGTTATTTAATGAAAGCTGAAGCCAAGGATTGGTTCAAGAGAAGCATTTCTGGTATGCTTCGGGAAAATGAAGATCTATCTTGGGAGAGATTTAAGGAACTAGTGCTGAATGAATTTCTTACAGAGAGCGTGAGAGAAGCTAAGTCTCTGGAGTTTGAAAGGTTGGTTCAGACACCTGGTATGAGTGTTTCAGAGTATATCAGGAAGTTCAGTCAGTTGAGCAAATTTGCTCCAGCTTTGGTGCCTACAGAAGCGGCACGAATTCAAAGGTTCTGCAGAGGATTAGTGGCTCCATTATTTAAACTTCTAGTTGTTATTGATTTTGATTCCTATTCTAAGCTAGTGGACAAGGCTAGGATAATTGAGAATAGGGAGATGGAAGCTAGATCAAAAAGAGTGGAGAAGAAGAAATTTAAAGCAGACAGTTCTTCTAAGCAAGATAGTGGAGTGAAGAGTATGGGGGTGGCTTACCAGTCAGCTTGTAGGAGTGGTTATAGAGGACCTTCAGAGAGGCCACAACAGAGTCGGACTACTCCTGGACCCATTTCTCAGATGAGCCATAGTTCAGCTAGCTTCGCACCATCCAAGGCTCTTAAACCTTTGTGTCCTACATGAGGCAAATTTCATAATGGCCCTTGTCGCTATGCCTCAGGAGCATACTTTAGGTGTGGACAGCAAGGTCACTTCCTCAAGAATTGTCTACAACCATTTGTTGGAGGAAGACCACAGGCTTCTCAGGCCACAGTTCAGATGAATAGAGAGAGGAGTATCAGCCAGCAGCAAGGTACAGGCAAAGGCATTGTGTGTAGGACTATAAAGGCTGGTAGAGAATCAGGTTAGCATGCGGCTCAGGTTTCGGGATCAGTCCCCATGGGTAGAGGCAGAGGGAGAGTTTTTTCTCTAGCACAACATGAAGCCCAGGCATCTAACACAGTGGTTACAAGTATTATTCTGATCCAAGCCTTGAATGCTAGAGTATTATTTGATTCGGGAGCTACACATTCTTTTGTGTCATCCTGTTTTACTAAGAAATTGCATGTGCCCTATGAGTTACTTGAATCTGTGTTGGTGGTTTCTACTCCTTTAGAGGAAGATATTGAAGTTCAAAATTTGTATCCCTCATGTGTAGTTAGTATAGGTGGCAAGAGTTTGAATGTGGATTTGATTGAATTGCCTGTGTTGGAGTTTGATGTGATTTTGGGCATGGACTGGTTGTCCAAGTACTATGCTACCATAGATTGTAATAGAAAGAAGATAGTTTTCAAGTCAGCTTCAGGTGAGGAGTTTGAATTTCAAGGGGCAAGGAGCAAAGCACCATATAATGTGATATCAGCCTTAAGGGCGAAGAGATTGATGAAGAAAGGATGCCAAGGATATTTGGCTTATGTCAGAGATACTCAAAAGGAAGTGCAAGATTTGGAACGGATTCCTGTTGTTAACGAGTTTCCAGATATATTTCTTGAAGAGTTACCTGGTTTTCCATCGGATAGAGAGATAGAGTTCGGTATAGAGTTGCTACCTGGCACGAGTCCGATTTCTATTCCTCTCTACCGTATGACACCGGTAGAATTAAGGGAGTTGAAGACTCAATTGCAAGATTTGCTTGACAAAGGATTTATCAGGCCTAGTAGTTCGCCATGGGGTACACCTGTACTCTTTGTAAAGAAGAAGGATGGTTTTATGAGGCTATGCATAGATTACAGACAGCTCAACAAGGCAACTATCAAGAATAAGTATCCTTTGCCAAGAATAGACTATTTATTTGATCAGTTGCAAGGTGCAAGTCATTTCTCCAAGATAGATTTGAGGTCGGGGTACCATCAATTGAGAATTCGGAATGAGAATGTGTTGAAGATGACTTTCCAGACCAGATATGGAGACTATGAGTTCTTAGTGTTGCCATTTGGATTGACTAATGCACCAACTGCATTCATGGATTTGATGAATAGGGTGTTCAGGCCATTTTTGGACAAGTTTTTCATTGTGTTTATTGATGACATTCTTGTGTATTCTAAGAGTAAAGAAGAACACGAGGAACATCTTAGAATTGTGTTGCAGACTTTGAGAGAGCATCAGCTGTTTGCAAAATTTTTAAAGTGTGAATTCTGGCTTTAGAGCGTGAGCTTTTTGGGGCATATAGTGAACAAGGAAGGGATTGAAGTTGATCTTAGAAAGGTTGATGCAATATTTAGTTGGCTTAGACCCATAAATATTTTAGAAGTTAGAAGTTTCTTGGGTTTGGCAGGCTACTATAGGAGGTTTGTTCAAGACTTCTCCAAGATTGCAGCTCCTTTGAGTAAGCTTACCTAGAAGCAAGTTAAATTTCTATGGTTAGATGCATGTGAAGAGAGCTTCCAAAAGTTAAAGACTTGTCTCACCACGGGACCTGTCTTAGCTTTGTCGTCGGGTGAAGGAGGATATGCGGTGTATTGTGATGCATCGATATTAGGGCTTGGTTATGTGCTTATGTAGCATGGAAGGGTGATAGCCTATGCTTCTAGACAGTTGAGGAAGCAGGAGATGAATTATCCAACTCATGATCCTGAGATGGCTGCAATTGTATTTGCCCTAAAGATATGGAGATATTATATGTACGGTGAGAAATGTGAGATTTTCACAGATCATAAGAGTTTAAAGTATACATTTCAGCAAAAAGATATAAATCTTAGACAAAGAAGGTGGGTTGAATTGCTTAAGGATTATGACTGTGAAATCTTGTATCATCCAGGGAAAGCTAATGTTGTAGCCAATGCATTAAGTAGGAAGTCTTTGGGAAGCTTAGCCCATATTCAAGTGAGTAGAAGATCATTAGTGAGAGAAGTACAGAGATTGCATGAAATGGGAATTAGTTTGGAATTGTCAGATTTAGGAGTGCTTTTAGCAAATTTCCAAGTTAAGCCGGTTCTCATTGATCAAATTAGAGAAGCTTAAGACAAAGACCCTCAGTTGGTAAAGATAAAGAATGATGTGGAATTAGAAAAAGCTTTAGGATTTACTGTAACTGATGGCACGTTAAGACATGGTAGCAGGTTATGTATTCCAACAGTTGATGGTTTGAGAGATATGATTCTTAAGGAAGCACATCATATCAAGTATAATGTGCATCCAGGTGCAACAAAGATGTATCATGATATTAAGAATTCATATTGGTGGAGTGGAATGAAAAGAGATGTCACAGAATTTGTAGCAAAATGTCTAACTTGTTAGCAAGTCAAGTTCGAGCACCAGAAACCATCGGGACTACTCCAAGAGTTTCCATTTCCAGAATGGAAATAGGAGAGGGTGACTATGGATTTTGTGGTTGGATTGCCAAGGACTTCAAGGGGCTATGACTCAATATGGGTCATTGTGGATAGATTAACCAAGTTAGCTCATTTCTTGCCAGTCAAGACGACTTTTGTAGCTTCTTAATATGCCCAGATT
>CANXYC010043264.1:0-31563 GCA_948193065.1 Aleurites moluccanus
ATAGGCTTTTACTTGAAAGAAATGTAGTTCTCATAATAATTTGGCTATATCAAAACATGTCAATTTCAAATCATGGTTCATCTTTAAAACATAGAATGCCCACAAGGAATGACATTATCAAATATCATCTGGAAGAACTGATCACATATCAGAACATACGTATCGGTAGCCTTGCTACCTCAACGTGCACACATGCTTAGCCAAGCATGCGCCTAGAGCTCCTGGTCCCCTCTAGGCAGAACACTGGTACAGAACTCTACCAGCTGAGTTCCCAAAGTGCACTATGGACCAATGAATTTACTCTCATTGGGAAGAGCGTTCTATCCATGGGTCATGAGTTTCAATCTCACAGGAAGCATATTGGTCGCAAGACCATCATCATATATCATTACCCAAACCGGGTTCACAAGCAAGAATACATAGACTTGATCCGAGAATATTGATCAAGCCATTTTCGGCATATATATATATATATATAAAAAAAAATTAAACAAATGTGAATGAACAAATCAAGGATACTTAGTCTTATTATTTCAAATAGACAAGAATTATGTAAATGTTCATTATTTCAAATAGACAAGAATTATGTAAATGTTTATACTTACCTCTTGCACAATTTCCTTAAATTCCTTTAGCAAACTGCACACTTAAATTCTTCAATCAATTTCGAATTCTCCTCATAAGAATTTCCCCAAAATATACAAAAATTAGGATTTTCCAAATTAATAATATTCCACATGATTTCCTAATAAGTAATTATCTTAGAATCTCTATTCTTAATTTCCAACACCAATTTCATTAATCTCTCTAAAGAAAACTACATTAAATTTCACATTAAATTTCAGAATTACTGTTCACAGCAGTTCAACATTCAAAATTTCTCTCATATTAATTATCATTAATTTAGCAATAAATTCTATATACCCAGAATTAATTATCCTAACTCATAGACTTAAATAAATCTAAAGAAAATAACTTAGGAAAAAAATTTACCTTATTTCCTTCAAACTGAGTTTTCTGTAAAATACTGCTCAAATTGACAAGTCTGCCTTAATATAGACTAATCTAGAAATCTATTGCATTAATCTAAACTTTAATGCCTTAGAATAAAATATGAAACAAATTTGAGAAGAAGACTGAAATTGCCGAAGGAAGGAAGAAAGTAAATTGTGAAATCGCTACTGGTTTACTATGGGTTAAATAAATTTCTGCCCAGAAACACGCTAGCCAGCTCGCCTCGCCAAACCTGCCTCGGCAAAGCTACCTCGCCAAACCAGCTTGCCAATCCCACTTCGCACTCCCAGCTCGCATTTGCCAGCTCGCCAATCTTGTTCCGGCAATGCTGCCTCGCACATTCCAGTTCGCATATTCTCTCTTCGCACAATGCCTCCTCGCATAATGCCTCTTCGCCAACTCCCCTTCGCCTTAGCTCTTCGCCAAAGCTCTTCACCTTTGCCACCTCGGCAAACTCACTATGCCACTTCGCCATCACACCACCTTGCATTGCCAGTCCGCAAAATGCTTTCTCACATCAGGCTGGCTCTCCACAACAAATACTCCTAAGTTAAACTCCTGTCTGAACATCCCCCACTCAGCCAGCTCGCAAAAGAGCTATAAATATCCAAACTTACCAATTCTTCTTGTCTCTTATAATCAACAGGCAGGAACACAACATATCAAAATTTCAAATTAAACTAACCCACAAACAGCCCGTAGTGACTCTCCAAAAGTCACCCAGACTCCTGTCTCAAAGTCTGATCGAACAACCTTGATACAAATCACTCTCCACCGAGATATACTTATCCAAAAATTCTAAAATTTTACAGTCAATATCTCAACATGTAGAGGAATATTTTTTATGCTCACCACTCCAGCTAATACTGCCTCAGTCATTCCCAGTAATTCCAAACAGATACTGCATCCCTGCAGAAATTCTCAATCAGACCAGCCTTGGTCAAATAGACACAACTCATCACATACACAAAATTTTTCTAAACCATTTTACAAGATTATAGCTAAGACATAAATTAAAAACTTTCATGTTTTACACTTTACCAAATTATGTCTTTAAGAGTAAGTAATGATCAACACTAAATTCTGCTGCAACCAAAACAAAAGTTTTCTGAAATTCTCAATATTCTCATTTAAAATTTTAAAATTCTCCAAACATACAAAAAACAATAAATACATTTCAAAATAACAGATATTACATGTTGCCAACACACACAATCAATACATGCAATCCAAAATTTGGAATTATGGTGCTGAAAAATAATTGAATTTCTTTGTCAACCACATAATATAATTGAATTGAATATATATCCATTTTCCAATCTAAATGACAAGAAATATTTGAGGTTAGTGACTATGATCAGTTTCATATTATCTCTCTCATTTGACAATGTTAATAATAAAATGTATTTTATATTTGCGTGAAAAGTTTGTTTGTCATTGAGGTTAAAAATAATTTTTTGAAAAGGATCCTTCGGATAGTATTACTAAAAAAAACATAGTTTGAAGCTGTTATTTAGCAATTTTAGAGTTTTGATAACTAAAATATGTCATTTTCACCTTAAAGAACTCTTTAAACGGTCTCTATTCGATATTTTCAAGATGTTACTTTTCTCAACGGTAGTTCCAACAATTACGTCAAATAGATCATACAGGTAAAATCTTTATGTTGCTTTGACATGTATGACTGGAGGATGCTTCATTTTATATTTATGATTTGTTCCCTAACCTAAGACTGTAGTTAATTTCATTAGATTTGTCAATAAATATTGAATAAAAACAAACTATTTAAGAATTAGTACTAGCAATATCAACTTGCATAATCTGCAATGTAATTCTTCTTTTTCAATTTTTCTTAAAAGCATAACTATTTTGGTGAATGGAGAATATGACTAAATTTTCTTTATGCAAAATTTTATATGAAAATGGTTTAATATTTTTTATAAAAAAATGTGAGACAGAATCATGATTAAATACATAAATAAATTGGCTTCAAACATACAGATTGTTACTTGAAGAATTATAAAGCTTTGTGCTATATGTTTTTTTAGTTTTTGTGTGTATGTATGTTTTGCTTGTTTATTTAAAGAATTTAATGAATAACTCTGAGTTGCAGGTTCTTAACAAAATTGAGAAATCTATTTTATTTTTGGCAGATAATATTATTATTTTAACACAAAATCAACCTTATTATTGATAATTTTTAATCTGAACTTTCTACTATATGAATTAAATATATTAATGGATTGATTTTTAAAGATTTAACTCATTATTTTCTCCTAAAACAAGTTCTATAACTTTTTTTAATTTTGAAAATTGACTTAATGCTGCTGTTTAATCTATTGAATTTGTTAGTAATATGTTGTACATGAAGAATGATTTGTTTTTCTTATAGTCAATTTTTTTTTTAGCTTTTCTTCTATTTCGTGTATATAATAAGAGCTCTTGCTCTATTTGGTACTTAGCTGCAAATGGAGAGTTAATCCTTTGGATAAGGAAGTAGGGAGATTTAGGGCCTTAGCAATAATGAAAAGAATAAAAATATGTTTTGTTCGATTTAGTTTAGAAAAATTAGATTTTTTGAAATGGATTCACATAAAAATATGAATAATGTATATTTTGGACCAACTGAGTTGAAAGTTTTTATTTTTTATAAAACAAGAAAGGATAAGGAAATAAAAGATTTCATGTTTCCCTAAGTTTTGCTTTGTTATATTGCTAAATTATTTGCAAAGTGAGATATTGCTTAATTTTTCGATATTTCAGTTTTTATTTTGAGTTTTATGGTCTGAATATTTCAAAGGTTAATGGGTAAATAGCAAATAACATTTTATTAATAAAAGTGCTGCCAAGGAGGTTTTGGGGTATATATACCAAGTTTAAAATCTTTAATATGACTAACTATAAGAAGGTAAATTTTTTGCTTTAGGATATATGAGTGACTATGTTATAGACTTGAAAATACACAAGGAAAAAGACATTCCATTTGATAGAGTAAGAAAAAAATAATTCATTTAATGTAAATTTATACATTAATGACATTTTTATAAATTAATAATATCTTTAAATTTTATTAAATTTAAATTAATATAATTATATATTTTATTAAATTAATATAATTTTATATGTTAATTCTAAATCTGCCATCCCACGCGAGTTAAAGAATTTAGTTTCAAATATATAAGGGAATGAAAAATTCTTTACGAGATTCTAAATCTTGACAACAAATGGATACATTTTTTAGTTATCATCCGACATTTGGTCTGATATTTATTAGAACTTCTGACTTTGCTTATCTGTATAAACAATATTTTAATGAATATTAGTTAATTAATTTCTTCATGGCCATGAAAATAATATTCACCATACATTATAAAATAAATTGATATTTAACAATGAAAATAGTGATATGATAGTAACATAATTGGATTCCAACGAATATGAGATTGCTATTGTTAATAGCATATGAGACGTATCCAGATTAAAGTAAGGGTTGACCTGCCATTTTAATTTTTAAAATTTTTAATATTAAATTATTATTTAGTCTCTAAATTTTATAAAATTAATAATTAATTATTTTATTTTAAAAATTATTTTTTTTAATTTATGATAAAGTATTGTTTAATTTTATTTTCTTTCATTTTTCTTTTTTATAATTTTTAAATTTTTTAAGATAAATTATTATTTAGTCTTTAAAATTTATTAAAATCAATAAAATAATTCTTTTATTTTAAAAAATTAATTCTTTAATTTATAATAAAATATTATTTAAACTCATTTTCTTTCACTTTTTCCTTTTTCCTTTATTTTTTTAATTTTACTTAATTTTCTTTCATTTTTTTAATTATATTATAATGATTTTTGATTATTTATAATTAAAATATATATTTATTTGGTAACTTTTATATTTTTAAATAAATTTATTTTATTATTATAATATTTTTTTCTAAAATTTTTACGCTATTCTCTAAATGCAAGAGAGTGTTTTATCTTCTAAAAAATTATACATCCGCCACTATATAAAGATAAAAATTAAAAAGAATGTATATTTTTTTAAATTGAAAAGATAATTCTAGCGCGAAAAGTTTATTTTTTATATATTATATTAAATTCACTTTTCTAACGCTGTTAATATTAAACTATTTACGTAAGAATGGTAAAATTTATAAATAAAATAAATTATTTATAATTTGATTTAAAAATCAAACTCACTTTAATAAAAAAAAATAATAAACTCTTTAAATTAATTTTTAGGGTTAGAAATAATTGAAGAAATAGAAAATATACCTTTGTAATTTGATTTAAATGTTTCTAAAATTAATTATAAATTTAAAAAATTAAATAACAAAAATTATTTATTGTCCCCAAAATAATTATTTTAACTTTTTAACCTAAAACTGCTATTAACAATATCAATGTTAATCCTGAAAGTATTAGCTCCCTTGGTAAGTAGAATTACTCTTCATATTATTAATTTTACAATAAATAAATTATATGCATAAACATATATAAATGGTCATGAAATGATATTTATCTTAGGTGTCTTACCAAATGTACGTCTATTAATTACTTCATATATAGATGATTTAGGGAATTAATTAAATATAAAAATTAAAAAATAAATGGAATCGATTTTTAAATTGATTTGAATTGATCCAAATCAATTTTTACAAGACTAATTGATTGAACCGAATTAATATATTTTAATTCGATAATTCGATTAATTTATTTTTTAATAATATAAATATAATTATTAATATATATATATTTTTAAATATATATATAAAAATATATAATATATAATTTGACCGATTCAATTATTTTATATTTTTAAATATAAACGTAATCAAATAAAATATATCAAATTTTACAAAAATTTAAATAAAATCTAATAAAATTTTAAAATTAATTTAACCGAATAAACTGAATTAAATTCAACTCGATTCAATTATCAATTATTCGGTTTTTTCTCAACTCAAGATGATTGAACTAAAAAGATAAATCTTTAAACAAATATATATAAATTATTTATGAACTACTATTTGATTTTTATTTTTATTTTTATTGTTATTCGATGGTTGTATAGAATATAGACTTGTCACGTATCCTTATTTTGAAATAATTGAGCATAAGGATTTCAAGATAAAAATCATTAATTAATAATAAGGGTGAAAGTCAATCAAATTCATTAAATTAAATTAAATCAATCAAATTATATTAAAATTATTGATTTTAAATTTAAAAAATAGAGTAAACCATAGATTTAGTTTGATCTGTGATTAAATTTTTTTTTTTATCGATTTTAAATTGAATCAAATCGAAATTATATATATATATATATATATATATATATATATATATATATTATTTATTATTATTATTATTATAATTAAATATATTTGATTGTATTTTATATAAGTCTACTTTTTTTAACCTATCATTAATTTAAAATTTTAAAAAAAATTATATTCATAAAAATTAGCTAAAAATCAATAAAAAAATATAATTATTGAGAAAAAAATAAATTTTAGATATATTAAGTAATGAAATAAATAAATTTTATATTATACATTAAATTATTTTTAGAATTTTTTTATCATTAACATTTTGTTGGTATTTTTTTTTCTAAATTTATAATAAAATAATAATAATTTATAAAAAAATATATTTTATTTAAAATTAATAAATTAAAGACGATGAAATTAAATTAACTAATAATTTAATTTAAAAAATTTTAAGCTGAAAAAAATAATTTAATTTGAAAAAAATCTACAAACCCACCAAATAACGCATATCATTCCTAGTACTACCCAACAACAATAATAATACTAAAAATTAAAACAAAAGAGAAAAGCAGTATTTACTGACGTGGTAACAGTTAGATAAACAAGTGATACGCAAAGAAAAAACGACATCGTCGCATTTATTTTTTCCCACGCAATAAATTTCGGACATTTTTATAATTCTCTCTACGCTATTGAAAGTAATCGAAATTGACTTCAATTATCTTCTTTTTATTATTATTTTTTTAAAGATCGAGCACTTTTTCTTTTTATTTATTTGTTTGGTTCTCGAGAAAACGGAGAGATTCTAGGAAGGAATTTCTGGGTTTAGTTTAGAGAGAAAAGTTAAAATGAAGCCGATGGACACGATTCAGGATCTGATGGAGGAGGCTAAACTTCGAACGGTTTGGTGGGTTCTGTGTATCTTTTCCGTTACTTACTTCTTATCTCGTAAGTTCTTTCGAAATTTCATTTCAATTAGTTTTTTTAGCTCTTTGATTATATAATTCATGCTTTTGCTCTGAATCTGTTTTAGTTCGAATTTTATGTATTATTTGGCACTAAATTTGCTATTTAATTTGCATTTCGTGTTTATATGAATTGAGTTGATGTTTGTATAATTTTTTGTACTTGAATTCTGTTCCTTCTCTGTTTGTGCGCGCATGCCTTTGTCTGTTTGCTTATTTGCTTGTATTAGTTGACTGCAATGAAATGAGGGACTGTTATTTTTGGTTCTTTATTAAAAAAATGATATTAATTTGGGTTTTAGCCTAAGCCAACCTCAGGTAAGCTCAATATTTAGGTGGAATGAGTGTGAGTGATTGATTGGAATACAACTGCTTGTTCCATTTTTGAGACTTACATTAGTTTTCCTTCTCATTGTTTTGATTTTAATAAATTGAATGAAGGTTGTACTAATTCAAGTTTTCGACTTTAGTGTTTTCCTGTTGCATTTCTTGAATTTAAGTGAAAAGATTTTTTTTTACTTCAAATTGAAGTAGGTTAAATGACTGACTTAATTTATATGTCCTGGGCATTACTTTTCTTGCTAACTAAATGACGGTGACGGCCAACCAAGCTTTATTTAATGTGTTTGTTACTGATATAGCATTTTTTTGTTATTTGATATAGATACAAGTTCATCAATGTGGATAAATCTACCTATATCGATTCTTTTGGTTTCTGCATTACGCATGTTGTCTAATGAGGTAGAATTCAGCTGGAAAGCACGCAAATGGACCTGTCAACAATCTTATTTGTCTCATTTGGATAAGAAACAATTGTCTGTAAATGATTCACGACTTTCTTCTGCACCTCTCCCACCAAGGTGGAAAAGAAAAATTGATTCTCCAGTTGTGGATGCTGCAATCAATGATCTTATTAACAAAATTTTGAAGGATTTTGTAATAGATTTGTGGTATTCAGAAATTACACCAGACAAGGAAGCACCTGAATTAATGCGTGCTGTGATCATGGATGCTATTGGTGAAATATCAGGAAGGGTTAAGGAGGTAAACCTTGTTGACCTGCTAACAAGGTATATTTTTTCGTCCCTTTAAAACTTCTCTAGAAAAAGAAATAAAATTGTGTTCTTATTCATCAATAAGCTATTTTTGATAATTGCTGGGGTAGTGAAAACGTCAAAAAATTAAGTGATAGGCTAATATTGCAGGGATATAATTGATTTAATAGGGGATCACTTGGACCTTTTTAGACGAAACCAAGCTGCAATTGGTGCTGATGTAATGGGAGTTCTTTCCACTGATGAGAGAGATGAAAGGTTGAAGCACCATTTGATGGTGTCTAAGGAGCTTCACCCTGCATTGATATCTCCTGAGAGTGAGTACAAGGTGTGAGCGGTGTGCTTTGATGAAAGTATGTTTTGCTTTTTGATTCTATCAACTTTATTTTCTCTAACTTTTTACCCTTTTTGTTAAAAGGTTCTGCAGCGCCTTATTGGTGGAGTTTTAGCTGTAGTGCTTAGACATCGAGAAGCTCAATGCCCCCTGGTTCGAACTATTGCTCGAGAGCTAGTAACCTGCTTGATATTGCAGCCTGTTATGAATCTTGCAAGTCCTGTGTAAGTTTTATATTTCCTTCTTCAGTATTTCCTAGTTTTTATTATTACCCCTTTCACCTTTTTCCTTCTTTCTCTCTCCAAAAAGTTAGATGATCCATCTGATCTGAATAATGGACAAATAACAGATAGGTTTCAAAATAATTAGAAGTTGCTTCTCCCAAGTCCTAACTACATAAGAATGTGTTTCCTTTCTGACATCATATTGTAATTTAAAGAATCACTCTGCTTAAATATATCTGTAATAGGAAATCTAAGAAAATGAATAATTTACTATTTTTTGCGAGTTACATCTTCAAGTATAAAATGCATTATAGCCTCTGCAGTTGGCCTACTCTGTTGTTCTCTTTTTCTGATGAGACTAAAAGTGGGGTAGCTGGAATTTTATTGTTACTTATCTTTGGAGGGTTGCTATTTTATGATATCAATAGTTTCTGGAATTCTATGGTTACTTCCCTATTGAAAGAGAGAATCCATTTTCAAATTTTACAGCAACTTTATAGACCTGTATTGGGAAATTTACATCTGGACTCTGGTCCATTTGGTCCTCGTAGATGAGAAGTGATTGGGAAACATTGATCATGGTTCAGTGAAGACACCTTTATTAAAACAGCAAGGGGGAGGGGGAGAATGGCGAGATAGGATGTGAGTGGCTTTACTGCTGGCTGAGATGGATGGTTTGATTTTGTAGACCAGGGTTCTAATATTGCACATTTCATAACACGATTAGGGGCTGCTGTGATATTATTATCCATTTATCTATGGGTGATTTGCCAGTCACCGTGAAAATGCTATCAAAATGTGAGCAACAGCTGTTTAAGCTGTGTCTAATGTTTTTTAATTGAGAAATGCCAAAATGGTAGAGTCCTATTTTTTTTTTTTTTAAACCTTTTTATCATTTACTACAGACGATTAGTCCCTTCTTTTAGCTCGTCCATTTCTCATTGTTTTACAAAATGGCAAATACTCCTCGAAGGCCTTTTATTTCTCAGTTTATATCCACTGACACTCCCAAGTAATCCATTTTGCTTATCTCACATCCTATGGTGGTTACTAGTGATTGTGTTCTATTATTTTTTCTAAGTCATGTTCTTTTAAGCAAGTTACTTTATGGACTGAATGCCAACTCTTTTATGTTAGCCATGCTCATTATTTTATAGAACTCTTGTTTGGGTTTTTGTTCACTTAATATCTTGTATATTTTGTTACACTATTGAAAATTGTTGATCTTAGAGTTTGACTGATGGCCTTGAAAAATGCATGGCAGCAGCGGCTTGTTTGGTTTGATTTAGTCCAATTTAGACCAATTCTGCTTCATTGTTTCCATTTCTGTTACTTTTTCATATTACTTTATTTAGAACCCTGCTGTAGACAGCTGCAGAAGTGAATTTGTGAATGTATTTATAGGACAACCTAGATCAGGTTTTCCTGTGAAGAGAAAAGACCGGAAAAAGTCGTGCTCTTCTTTTGTAGAACAGTTGAATTGTGAATAATTTATTCCTTTGCCATGTACTGGTAAATATATTTCTAAAACCATTTGCATGAAATATTTTATAGTTAAAAAAAATAGGAGAAAATAAAATGTAGCAATAGTTATTGCATTTACTTCATTACTTTTAGTTTGAATAACAGAATATCACCATGCTAAATGGCTTTTTCTGGGCTGAGTATCCTACATAGGATACTCTTAAGGTGTGATAGGCTGATGTTCTGGTTTTCTATTACACTTGTTTTGTTTAAGTATCATTTAGTACTTAGCAGTGATAATAAATCTGATAAGAAAATACATTTTGTTGAGAAAGAAATAAAGGTGAGTATGTGATGTAGAAATGGTTGAGAAGACTTGGCTGTTAGAGAATTGGGCTAGGTTTGTGGACTCAAGAATCAGAGATTAAAATTGTCTGGCAGAATGAGTTATCTTCATAAAAACAAAGGAAAAGTTATGCAAACAGAAGAAAACTACTAGCCTTTCACTAGTAGGATCTAGGATTTACTCCTATTGAGAAAGCCTTGCACTTTCTAGAATTGAATCACACAGCTCAAACACAAAACCATAATCTGCTGGAGTTTTGTTGACTGAAAATATCGAATAGTGATGCTTTACATGCATGGTATATATAGACTCAAAAAGTAATTCTAAACCTTGACTACCATTCAATATGAAATTTGGACATAGACTCCTTGCTTATTTAACTCCTATGTTGGCTACAATTGTAACTCACACAACTCCTTTATTTTATTCCTATGTTGACTTAGATTATGAAAATAACTCGAAATAAAAATGGCTTCAAACATATAAAATTATAGCCTTCTTAGCAAAACTACAAAATCACCTGAATGGCCCCTACTTACGAAAAGTTCCTGATGTTGACGTCTTGCAATGTGAATAGTAACTTGCCAAAATAATTAATTTTTTTCCCATATGGAAATTTTATTATTTTCTGCATCACTGTGGATGCTAAGAAATCCTCTTATAAAGAACAACATACAACCAAAAAACAAGAAAAATAAAGAACGAGCTAAAAAGTAGTGGCCTCCAATTAAAGTTGGATAACACTTGGTGAAATCCCACTAAAAGCTTTGGAAACATAAGTTCACATGGAAACCCAAAAAACTCGCCTTGTCCAATAACAAATTAAAGGGCAAACTAACCACCTTATCCCATAACAAATTGAAGGATAAACTTTAATCTTTGAAGATGTGTGCATTTCTCTCCAATTAAAGACTCCAAAATAAATAAGAAAAGCATAATTACAAAGAACTTTGGCACCTTTCTTGCCACTAAATCCTCTCCATTTTAAACCTAAAATAGTTTCTAAAGGTTCAGGATATAACCAATGCGCCTTAGTCCTTAAAGCTGTAACGGTGATTCCAAATTGCTAAGCCACCTCGCAATGTAAGAAACTCACCATACTTATGACACACAACACACCATTAGGAGGAAAGGCCCTTATTGGATTATTAATTATCAAAATATAAGAAAAATCCTGTAATCTCCTGCTAAATTTTATCTCCTGTGGAAGTTTCTAGTTTATACTTTTCCAAATTCAGTCTCTTGGAGTATCTGCAGTCTCTACCAAATGGTTTAATCTTCTTGATGAAATCCATTTTCAAAATTTTTGGTGGTGTCAGAATGTTTAAAGCCTCATCTTGAGTTCAAAATACTGGAAAAAATGTGCATGTTGTTGTGAGAGATAAAGGAACTTGGTTAGATATATTATTTTATTCTTCTTAGTTTTTTAGAATATCTTACTAATATTGTTTTTTTTTCCAGGTATGTCAATGAGATCATTGAATACGTTTTGCTTGCTATTAGAGATGGTAGCGTGACTGAGGTAAGTGGAAATCAGTCTGCTGGAGGTGTACATGATGGTGATTCTTCCTCGAGAAAATATTCGTCCTTAAATAGTCGAAGGACTAGCATTGTTGGTAATGAAAAGAACTTTCGAGGGACTGACATGACTATGATGAAAACTGATGATCATAGAGAAACATCCTTGGATTGTTACTCAAACCAGCAAGAGCTTATTCTTCCACATCATGCAGATTGGGCACGGATGCTAGAGGCATCAACTCAGAGAAGAACTGAAGTTCTTACACCAGAAAATCTTGAAAACATGTGGACAAAAGGAAGAAATTATAGAAAGAAGGAGAGCAAAAACCTTAAAGCTGGGATTCAGCCACCTATGACAAAGAATTTTACAACTAATCGTGCCGAGCCCGCTGTAGATGTGGGGAAGGTTTTAACGAACAACAACATGATTTCTGCAAGAGGGGAGAAGAAAGCTATGGGGTGGCTAGCACATCGATCAAGTCATGATGCTGTATTGGGCGATGAGAATAAAAATGGGAAGCAGTTTACTAAGGACCAAAATAAGGAGTTGTCTTTTGAGAGGGCACGTGCCAGTGATGAATTGGATAGCACTAGCAATCCCTCTGTGAATGAAAATAAAAGTAGGCTTAAGAGATCAAATAGCACTTCTGCTTTGAAAGCCCAGCCTGTTGAGAAAAAGGCATTTACAGGAGATGGGAGAGGATCCATTATTCCAGAATTCTACAGCCCAGACTTTGGTAGGCCTAGTGAAGATCTTGCTATTGAGAAGGTCTCGAATATAATACTCCACAGTGGAGTACCCCATGTTCCTAATCCTAAGCTGAAGTGTCGGGTGGGTAGTTTTTTTGCCAGATTTGTTGAGGTCTAAAGATTTAAATATGAAATTGGTTTCTGCAATATAGGATTCAAAGTTGAGCAGCTTCTTGAATATTGCTTTTTCCCGAGCTTCCTAGATGCTTGCTAGAATCTAATTAGATTTCTTTATTCCTTGTTTACCTATTTTGCTACAGGTTACAGGAACAGAATTTGTGAAACTTGGGTCAAAATCTTTTGCAGTTTATTCAATTGAAGTTACAGATGCTGAAAACAGAACTTGGTTGGTGAAAAGAAGGTTCCTTTCTCATCTATAAGAATTAAACTGGATGCTGGCTTTAAGAAATTTTATGTTTTTTTCTTGAGGTGTCAATTTAAATATCTAGAATTAACTGCTTGAATATGAAAGTTCCTGTAGTTTGTGGATAAGTTAAGTTTTCTAGTGCATGTATTTGTTTTCATTTGCTTCCTCTGCAGATACAGGAATTTTGAGAGATTGCATCGACAGCTTAAGGACATTCCTAATTACACATTACACTTGCCTCCCAAAAGGATATTCTCATCAAGCACAGAGGGTTCCTTTGTTGATCAACGTCGTATTCAACTTGATAAATATTTACAAGTATTGTTTAGTCGTTGCTCTGCATTTCTTCTTTAGATTACTTTGTTTTTCTGCTGCTCTAATTATGCTGCATTTTCTAGGATCTTTTGTCTATAGCTAATGTTGCTGAACAGCATGACGTGTGGGATTTCTTTAGTGGTTCCTCAAAGGTTTGAATTCTGTTGGCATATTGATATCTGTTTTTGTAGGTTTTACTTGAACATAATGTCATTATCTTTTCCCCCTACTTTTCTTTTTCATTTTATTAGAGGAATTATTCTGAAATTTTATACCTTATTTTCCCTCTCTTGTTTTTGAAGAGTTACTCTTTTGGGAAATCTTCCTCGGTGATGAAAACTCTGGCAGGTATGGCGATGTGTCCTTGATTGTCGTATCATCTTTATTTTCAAAACCATTCCTTCAACTTCCAACATCCTAAAACTATCCCAAGGCAAACTCACCTCTAAATTTTGAGATAAATAAGTAATTGAAATCCAACATCCATAAACACCCACTCAATATCTGCACAAACTCCAAACTGTCAAAAGCCAAATCATTTAGAAGTTCTTTGTGTTTAATGTGTTAGTAGTGGATGCAAATGAAGAATGTATTTCCTCCTTTCTGAGTGTGTTATTAGATTAGGTGTCATGATGACTAAATAGGCATATCTTTATTTTTATTTGCGGACCTTATCCGCTTTAAGAAGTTGTTCGTATGTTGTGATATCTCTCTTTTTCTTTCTTTTATATACACATGCTTGCATGGACAGTTTCTTTTGTTCCCTTGAATTTTGTTGGGAGTTTGATGAGGTTGTTGTGGGCAGAGAAGAAATGATAGCTAGGATCTAAGTGGGGGAAAGGGAGAAACACTTCACATAATAAGTGAACTTTTATTTATTGAATTAATTTTAGACAAAAGTGCTTTATAGTCACCAAGGCATGTTATAATACAGGAAAGTAAATAGAAAAAAGAAAACCCTGTTGACTAATAAAATAAAATGTAATGGTGATTGAAGTTACGAAATCTACATAAAAAATAACTTTGTCTAATCTCTGGCTGGTTGCCTGATCTGGAGGCTTCATCATCATTTTGCTTCCTCAGGCATATGTTTACAAAGGCTTTATCTTATACCCCGGACTTTTGAATATCTCAACATGACTTGAAGCTGTTCATTTGTTTTCTCCTTTTATTTGAAGGGAAACTAATATGCATGTGGGCCTTATCTCTATTTTGCTAATGGAGTAGTTTATTATCAATGAGAAATACTTTTGTTGAACAATTTTTAGCACCTTATAAGCTGCAAAGTATGCAAGCATCATTCTTTACTACTATTTTGCCCATCCGATTTCTGAAGTGGATAATCCTGTTGATGTCCATTCATGGCTATTTTTCCATCTCTATCACCTACTTAAACTTTTCATCTAATTTTGCTCATTGACTAAAAAGTCAATGTGGATGATGCTGTGGATGATATTGTGCGCCAATTTAAAGGAGTTTCAGATGGCTTAATGCGCAAAGTTGTTGGTTCGCCTTTCCCTGTTGGTGAAACCAATTCTTCGATCTACAGCAGGAACTTGTCCTGGCAGGCAGATGAGATGAATAAATATGTTTCAAGGCAGGATACTTCAGAAGCTGTGAATAGCTTTTCTGGCAATGAAGAAAATTTAAGGCAAGAAAGTCACGGGCAGGAGGAAGGATCCAGTGACCAATCTAACAGTTGGCATTCGGATAATGAATTAAACTCAAAGGATTTTCCACCTCGAGTGGTCAAGCGTGATGAGGAACCTAGGACCTTAGTTTCAAAGAAGAAATACGGTCCAGAGGTGAACTCTGAATTGATTAACCAGAATGGTTCTCCAATGGCAAGTTCTGCAGAAGCAACCTCCAGTTGTATGGAGGATCCAGTTGGAATGCCACCTGAGGTATTTGGTGCTTAGCTGAGTTCCATGTTTTTTATTCGCTGTGTGATGTTTGGCTGTAAAGATACTTGGTTCATCTTTAGTTGTGTCTGTACTGAATAATTGGTTGTTGGCAGGAGCTTCTTCTACTTGAAGGACTTCACCGTTGATTTTTTTTTTTTTTAAACCAATAAATGAAATTTGAGCAATATATCTATGGTGAAGCAATTCACATGAGCTTATCTCACGTAGCTTAGAATGAAGGTTTTGCTGAGTTGGATTATTTTCCTCAATTAACCATTCTTATGAATTTGTATTGATAAAGAAATAATTCAGTGTATCTTTCTCTTGCTCTACATTTTGAAGTGTTGTCTAATTTTCTTGCCAAATGCTGTTCCCCGGATGTTTATACCTAGGACATACCTAATAATATACATTTGTGGATTCGCTAACTATTTTTGGTGTACATGATCCCAATTCAAAAATGCATTTACGTGGATGAACTGTTCACCTATTTAGCTTGTCAATCAATTAATCTAAAGGTTGGAGGTTTTTAGGTGTTGCCCATTTTTGAAGCTGAATGTGAATTTGATGAAGCACTTTAATTTTTTTTTTTGTCTTTTTGTAATAATAGATAGAAATGACTTCCACTAGAAGAAAACCTGTATTGTATGATGGATTGGGTTATTGCATATCAAATATGAAGCAAAGGATTACTGATTAAGTATTATCAAGGCAGAAAGAGAAGGGGTAGGACTAAACTCATTGATGCAGACCTAGGTGTACCAATTGCTGATGTGAATGGGTGATAGTAATTTGGACAATGCTGCAGAATAGTATGTTCTTGGAGTTGGTTTTTGTCAGAGACCTATTAAGTGAATGCATAACATGGCTATAGAATCTATATTTCACAAACTGATGATAGACATTTCAACCAGAAACTTTATTTGGAAAGTGAAGCGCGAGTATGACAAATCAATTTTGATGACCATGAAAGAAGTTGCTGTACAAATTAGGAACTTAGCACCTTTTTGATTATTGTTTTATTTTTTATTTTATTGCATTTGGCGATGATTGCCTTAAAAATCCCAGAAAAGCAAATTTTTTATTCATTTGAAGAGCACAACTACTATTGGTCTCTTTGATTGAATTTCCTTATCCCTGCTTTCTTACTTGATTTTGGACTCTTTCCTATCTTAGCACTCTTGTCAGATGATCTTGTTTTACTTATCTTGCAGTGGACTCCACCTAATGTAAGCGTACCTCTGTTAAATCTAGTTGATAAAGTATTCCAGCTTAAGAGAAGAGGGTGGCTGAGGTGAGCTGATCTTTTTCATCAATTTGTTGATTGATTTATCATTCGGTTATTTCTATTATGCCTTGTGCTATTTGGCTACGAAACAATTGGTCAAGTGCCTGCCTCTTAATGGAAGAGATCAAGGTTTCAAACTATGTGTGAATATTCAAATTATGCTTTGCCCCTTCCCCATTCAATAAAATGACCGGTATGCTTTCTCTTGTAATCATTGTCCACCTAATCTCCCCTTGGCCCTTGCTGTCTTATAAATGTGTGAAATGGGAATATAATAAATATACAAGGGGCTTACCTCAGGAGAATTGTTGGGCTTGTGAAATTTTAAGTATTGATATATGAACTTGAATTAGGTTTAAATTTTCCATAATCTACGCCATGTGAAAATGACACCTTTGGAATTGTTTTTTTAAATATCGAAGCTGAACTAAGTCTATTCATTCAACTGATGTCAATCATGAAATTTGATTATCCTATCCTATCAAAGCTAGAGATCTAGATTCTATTGTAGTATTGAAAAGGCCAAAGTCAATAAGATATATACGCAGGAAAGTTTGATCATCCCAAAGTAAGTTGTAAGGAGTAATAATGGCACTGGGTGACTGTATTGCTATATATAGTTTTTGTTGTATTCATAAATTTTTTCTTTTTCCATAATGATCACCTTGGCATATAATTTTTTTATGAATTGAACGGTAGTTTCGTTTTGGACAGGGTAGAAAAACCTTACTGTGATATCATGCATTTATTGGTTTAAGGAAATTTTGATAACCTAAGTTAACCTCATTCTCTATCAAGCTGGGGCCCAACATTATGGATCTTTTTCCTTCATTAACTTGGCTCAGGCCTGCATTGTTAGTGAGATTTGGACTGAAAGTTGAACATGACCAAATCATCTCAATTGTCCCTCCAATTTATGCCACTTGCACCTTTTCACAAATGCACTCATTTTTAGTAGTCTTTTCCTAGTGTTTATGTATATCTAGTTTGGCTTCTTCAGCTTTTTCATGTCATTTTTCTGAACATATTCTTTAGCTATCGCCTAATATTCACCTCATGTACATAGGCTATTGCCTAATATTCACCCCGTGTAAATAGCAAACCAAAGCAATCTTGTTGAACTTCTCCTAACTCTATTTCAGTAATCCTCCCTCAATCTTGCGAGTGATAATCTCTTCACTCTGCTGTCCCTTTTTATGATTGAAATTTGGTTGTTTAGCGAACTTCTAATTCATCTATTTTAACTGACTTCTCTCAAATTTCCCATGTATTGCTAAAATTTCAATGCACCTATATTGTTTTTGCTTCTTAGCTTGAAACTTGTTGGTTCTCGAGTGTTCCTTCAATGCATTTATCATCTTCCTTTTTGTCACCCTTAATGATCCCCACCTTGGTAATATTAGGGTTTACAAATTTTGATTAGTAGGGGCAAGGAACAGAAAGTGAGGAACATATTATAAAAGAAAAAGACAAGGAATTATAAATAACAAGTTATGTTTTTGAAATGGGATTAGAAAAATCGAGTTATATTACTTTAAATTTATATATATATTTAAATTTATAATTGCTCATTCATTTAGATTTATGGAAATTTTGTCAACTCAATTTCTTTCGTCAATTTTTTAAAACCGATAAAGTGAGCCCATTTGGAACCTTTATATTGTAATTCGATGGAGGAAACTTTTGTACTATTTTTTTTATATATTCATATGGACCTTTTTTCTTCAAAATTTTTAATACTTCAAGTAACAATTTTTGCTTCCATCCTTGTGTGCTAGTTAATGCTTCTTTGTAAATACTCTGTTTATTTCTAACATCCATTACAAATATCTCAAGAATTTGTCTTCTGTTTTTTCTAGATCAATGTACACCAAATGGAGTTCTCTTCTTTTCTTGTGACATTTACTATTGATTCCCCATTGAAAAATATTATTTCCATAGACAATCTTCCTTGCACAAAACCAAAATGTTTCTTTGTGAATGTTACATTGTAACTTATCCTAAGCTTCATGACTCTCTTTTAAACCTTCATAGTGTAATTCATGACTCTCTTCCTGATCTTCTTTGTTCTTGAAAATTAGAACAAGCTTATTCCTCCATTAGTACTAAACCATCTTCTTTGATTCTTTTTTTCTTTTTTTGTTTTGTTCAAGGGAAGAAGGTTTTAACCCTTACCATTTTGCATTATAAGATGGTTGCTCAACCATTGAGCTAGTAATCCAGTGGCAACAACTTCTTTGGTTTCACTATCCTCTTTGTTGAAATCAGAGAAGGGAAGAAAATGTATTTGTGTATTGATATTGATTCTGTACAAATTACATCTATATATATTTAGATTAAGAGACATATAAAAGGAAAGTCATCTAAATAGAGAATCCCTCTAATTAAGCCTATAATTACATCCTAACAAATATGTAGTCTGTAATACTCCCCCTCAAGCTGGATCATAGATATTAATCATGCCCAACTTGTTACAAATATAATCGACCCGAGCCCCGTTAAGAGCCTTTGTAAAAATGTCTCCTAGTTGTTATCCAGTTTTCACATATCTTGTAGAGATCATATTCTGCTGCACCTTTTCACAAACAAAATAACAATAAATCTCAATATGTTTAGTTCGTTCATGAAATACATGATTAGAAGCGATATGAAGAGCAGCTTGGTTATCGCACCACAACTTTGCTGGTATTGAGACTTTAAGACCAATTTCAATTAAAAGTTGATATATCCACATTACCTCACACACAGACTGTGCCATAGCCCTATATTATGATTCTGCACTGGATCAATATACAATATTTTGTTTTTTGTTTTTTCATGAGATCAAATTTCCTCCAACAAAAACACAATAACTAGTAGTTGACTTTCTGTCAATCTTAGATCCTCTCAATCTGCATTTGAGAAACACTCGATGTGTGTCCATGATTTTATACAATATCCTCCTGTCCAGGAGCTCCTTTTAGATAACACTGGATATGTTCCAAAGCTGCCAAATGATGAACTGTTGAGGAAAGACATGAATTGACTTGCAATACTGACAGAATTAACAATATTTGGACGAGTCATTGTAAGATAGTTCAATTTTCCAACCAGTCTCCTATACTTCTCGAGATCTGCAAATAAATCTCCATATTTTGTGAGTTGCAGATTAGGAAGCATTTGAACACTGCATGGTTTAGTCTCCAACTTTCTAGTCTCAGTTAATAAATCAAGTACATATTTCCTTTGAGATAGAAAAATGCCCTTCTTGCTTCTTGTCACCTCAACTCCCAAGAAGTACTTTAACATTCCTAAATTTTTTGTGTGAAACTGACTATGAGGAAAAGATTTCAGAGAGGCAATTCCCATAGCATCACTTCTACTAATAACAATATCATCCACATTTACCCCAAGAAAAATAATACCAGATATAGGATGTTTATAAAAAATTGAGTGATTAGACTTATTCTTATGCATTCCAAATTGTTTTATTGCCTGACTATATTTTCCAAATCAATAATGAGAACTCTGTTTCAAACCATATAGAGATTTACGAAGATGGCAAACTTTCCTACACTCCTCCTGAGCAACAAACCTAGATGGTTGCTCTATATAAATCTCTTTCTGTAGATCATCATGTAAAAAAAATTCTTGATATCTAATTGATGTAGAGGCCAATTATGAGTAGCTGCCATAGATATGAATAAACGAACAAAGGTCAATTTTGCTACAGGAGAGAAAGTGTTAAAATAATTCACACCATAAGTTCCAGCATAGCCTTTGGCTAGAATACAGGCTTTAAGTCGAGCCACTGAGCCATCTCAATTAAATTTGACTACAAATACCCATTTATAGCCAACAACTTTCATTCCTGCAGGTAAATTTACTAATTTTCAAGTATCATTAGCATCGAGAACATTCATTTCCTCAACCATAACAACACGCTAGCCAAAATGAGATAATGCCTCCTTAACAGTTTTAGATAGAACAACAGAGTTAAGGGAAGCAACAAAAGAACAAGAAGCAGACGACAAATGATCATAAGAAACAAAAGATGAAATAGGATAAGCACACTGATGTTTATCTTTACGAAGAGCTATAAGAAGGTCCATATCACTAGTAACTGGGTCTGATTTCGAAGAAGTCACAGGCGCCAAACATGTAGCAGGTGGCTCGTCTTCTGGAATATACCTGGTGAATAAGAGGTTTTGTTGGCGCAGGTGGCGCAGGTGGAGTATGAGTATCAAGTGTAGATGCAGGATTAATGGACTGATATGTGATATGGTAAATCAATAGATCATCATTCTTCTCATGACTAGAAGAAATGGATGGAGTACTAAAAAAAGGAATATGTTCCTGAAAGATAACATCAGCAGACACAAGATACTTGTTAAGATTAGGACAGTAATATCGGTACCCCTTTTGTAGACGAGAGTAACCCAAAAAAACACATTTTAAGGACTTTGGATCTAATTTAGTGACTTGGGAACGAACATCACGAATAAAACAAGCACTACCAAATATTTGAGATTCAATAGGAAACAAAGGTTTGGTAGGAAAAAGGACATTGTAAGGAGTCTCACCATAAAGAACAGATGAAGGCATGCGGTTAATCAGAAATCAAGCTGTGGAAATTGTATCAACCCAAAAATATTTAGGAACATGCATTTGAAATAAAAGTGCCCTAGCTGTTTCAAGAAGATGTCTATTTTTTCTTTCAGTTACACCATTATGAGATGGTGTGTCAACACAGGATGATTGGTGAATAATATCATTTTGAAGCATATAAGTCTGAAAAAAATTAGAAAAGTATTCTTTGGCGTTATCACTTCTCAATGTACGTACATAAATATTAAATTGTGTTTTAACCTCAACGCAAAAGGCACGAAAATGAGAAAATAATTCAGAACGATTTTTCATTAAATAAAGCTAAGTTACATGAGAAAAATCATCAACACATGTAACAAAATATCGAAATCCAGTTTTAGACACAATAGGACATGGATCTTAAATATCTGAATGAACCGACTCAAAAGGAAAATTGACTCTTTTATTGACTCGAGGGACTGAAGACACATTTTTAAATTGAGGACATAATTTCTTCAATAGAGGTAAAGAGGTATGTCCCAATCGACAATGTGTTTCAAAAGGAGTTAAGACAACTAAACATGCATTGGATTAGGGTATTTGAATATCCAGAATGTAGAGTTCACTTAGTTCATGTCCTTTACCAATAATCCTCTTTGTCATAAGATCTTAAATAAGGCAAAAATTACTAAAGAATAAGGCAAAAATTAAGAAAGAATAAGATACAACAATTAAGTATACGAATAAGTTTGCTAACAGATATTAAATTGAAAGAAAATCCAGGTATACTTAATACATAAAACAAGGAAAGTGATCAAGTTGGATTAACAATGTCAGAACCAATAACAGAAGATGTAGAACCATCTGTTAAAGTAACAATAGTAGATGTATGAGATTGAAAGGTGGAGAAGAGACTGGAATTACCTGTCATATGATCTGTGGTACTAGAATCAATGACTTATTGGGAGGAAGAGGAAAGAAGGCACATATTTTGTTTACCTGACTCAGCAATGGCAATTATAGGACGAGATAAATGCTGCAATGCTTCATAGTGTTGAGTGAATTTAGCAAATTCTTTTGCAAAAACTTGAATTGTTTGGTTAGATGATGAACTAGATGAATTAGTAGCTGCAACATTAGCTGAGTGAGTTTTTTTAGTTTTATTCTGCGACTTCTTGTATGTGCGTTTGGTATGGCCTGGCTCATGACAATAATAATGGACTACCCCCCTTGTTTCCTGACCCCAATTGTCTCGGATACCACCTCCTCTGTTATGACCCCTGTGATAAGATTGCCCAGTTACAGAGCCCTTGTTTTGACTAACAAGGGCACTAGGATTCTGAACAGGTGGAGGTCCAAAAACATTGTTGTCTGTGCGCAATACTCTTGTAAAAGTCTCATGCAAGGAAGAAATCTCAGCACTGGAAAGAATCTGAGATTTAGCAATCTCAAATTGAGAACTAAGACCAGCAAAAAAACTCATTACAGCCATTTGTTCTGTTGAGTTTGTTGGACTTGATATTAGTAATAAAAGGTAACAAGATATTCAATTCCTCGTAAAGCTTTTTGAAATTCATGAAATAGGTTTGGAGATATTGATCTTGTTGTTTAGTACGATAAAATCCCTTACATACTTCATAAATACGAGAGACATTCCCCTTTCCAGAATGCATGAATTCCAAGTACTCCATCAACTCTTTAACATATTCACAGTGATTAATCAAACTAACAACGATTGGGTCTATTGAATTTCTAATTTGTAAAAATAAGCGAGCATCAACTCGCAACCATTCTTGGCGAGTATTATTTATGAGTGGATTATCAGTGAGATGATTGTCTTTAGAAATACTTCTCAAATAAATTATGATTATTTTATACCAATCCAAATAATTTGGATCAATCAATTTATGTTATATGATTTTTGACATCATGAGAATAATATCAGTCACCATTAAATTCTTTTGTTCATCAGCCATAATAAAACACAAACTTAATAACATAGATTACTCAACCCAAAAATCCACCAAACTTAATTTATATTAAGCAACAGAGCCCAAAAGCCCAAACCACAAATCAAAGTCCAACAACAGCAAACAAGAATAGTCCAAAATTCCAAAATAACAAACTGAAGCCAAAATCCAAACAGAAGCAGACCCAAATTTGATCCACAATACCAAACTCAAAAGTCCAAACAGTAGAAAAAAGAAAAACTTGAACCGAAAAGCAGAAGCAAGAGAACCGAAGTTCAGAAGCAAGGAACTGAATCCTTCCCTGCAAAACAACAAGAAGTGAAGCAATCAAGGACACCAGGTGGCCGGAAACTGAGAATCAACGCCGGAAAGAAGATTCGGGTTGAGAAAAAACACCACACTCCTTCACTCACCAGCGCGTGGAGTCAGAGCAAAAAACTGAGTGTGACGCGTTGAGGCCACTTGTTGGTTAGATGGCCATTGGACAGTACAAGGAAGCCGATCAACGAGTGGCGCTCCTTGGGGAATCGAAAGTGAGACAAGATGATCACTCTACAGGGGTGACCCAATGAACAGTGCCGTCTGCTCACTAGGGCAGAGAAGAGAAACTAGAGGAAAGAAAAAAAAAATCTCAAACCAAAAGAACCCAATCAAGGCTCTGATACCATGTTGAAATCAGAAAGGGAAAAAAATGTATTTGTGTATTGATTCTGTACAAATTGCATCTATATATACAAATTAAGAGATATATAAGGAAAGTTATCTAAATAGAAAATCCCTCTAATTAAGCCTATAATTACATCCTAACAGCTATGTATTCTGTAACACTCTTAAACAATCAATTCAGCCACACTGCCCATACCTCTTCAAGAGACTTCTAATTTCAACAGGAATTCTACTAGAGCCATATGATTTTCTTGTTATCATCTTTTTAATGTTTTCTTAATCTATGATTTCTTAATCCTTGGGCAACTACTCAACAACACCCTGATCACAATTTGTCGTTCCCTTGAGCAAAATCTTGGCATCAGTGTTGTTCTGCATGGTTTTGTTTTGCCTTTTGCAGTAGCATGACAGCTATTCGTCAAGGAACATTTATATTTTATGATATCTCCTATTTTGTGAAATAATATCATGGGTCCTCTTTATGTTGTGTAACCAACTACAACTTATGGTTTCTGTTCTTGCTGTTTTAACCTGCTTCCATTTTTATTTTTTGCATTACCATAAATTAATATTTAACTTGTACTCTCCTTGTTTGGTGCAGAAGACAAGTCTTTTGGATATCAAAACAAATTCTACAGTTGATAATGGTGGATGCTATTGATGATTGGCTCTTAAGGCAAATTTGTTGGCTTCGGAGAGAGGATACTGTTGCTCAAGGGATTCGATGGGTGCAAGATGTAAGTATTGGACCAATAATGGGGTTATTATTTCATGAAGTGTATTCTAAAGATAGTTGTGTGCTTTAGGTGTATGAGGAATTACTTGGTGTAACTATCTGTAGCTCGGTGTGCTAACTGGATGGCATTGATGCCAGCGGAACCTTAGTCTATCTCAATAGACCCTTCTCACATTTAATGATATAAATAAATTTTCCTAAGAAGGCTTTGATACAGATACACAGTGCCACATAGTGCTATATGTTAGGTTTTGAAAAGGGTGTTATTTCAATGTGTTAATGAGGGGGTACCTTTTATATATGGATCACGAGGGCGTAGTTTTATCTTGATGGATTGGTGGGAAAAGCAGTTGAACCAATTTCTAAATAGAAGGGTAATTTTGTTCATTCCGAATAAAAGTTGTTTCTATATAATAAATATTTAAAGCTAAGAAGTTGGAAGTCCAAATCCTTTTCCATAGACATATGTAAACCTGAATGAGGGGGACACACAGTCATGTCCTTGTATATGTTCAACTAGCTGGTGACTTTCAATTCCCTATAATGTGAGTTATTGCCTATGATGGATTCAATTCCCTATGAGTGATTCAATTCTCTAGCTGTTAAAGAGTATTGAAGGGGACATAAACACTGAAGTAGGCGTTTCCAGTTAGTTGGTGTCAAGTTTTTGTTGGATTGAACTGGGAAATATTGCATTATTGTTTTAGTTAATGACATTGTAAATGGATTATGCTTGTTGGACATTTTTGACTATATTGTGATTTGATATTTCTGATATTAGATAAGGAATCAAAAAATCTGTTGCCTCATCTAATGTTGGATTACTTTCAGGCTCTGTGGCCGAATGGTAAATTTTTTACAAGAGTAGGGGTTGAACTGGGCAAAGTTGATGATGCAGAACTAAATTTGACCCCTTTCCAGGTTAGCCAATTTGGTGGCTCTAAGGTCCCTAAACAAGGTAAATTTGAGGAGCAGCTTCAGGCTGCTCGCAGAGCAAGTGATATAAAAAAAATGCTCTTTGGTGAGTACAGTTCTCTTAAGCAATCCTTAAATTGTATGAAAGTTGCATTCCTTTATTGCATGGGCTTGTGTGTTTTAGTACTAGTCACTACATAACAGAAAGTTGTCTTCAGTTCCTATTCTTAGAAATTAATCAGGTTGTTAACTTTCTGAAAAGTTGGGAATCATGAGGTTGTACAGGTGCCCCATGTGAATGGAATCACTTATTTGAGACTAAGATGGGATTAGAAAGGGCCTGTTTTTCATGTCAAATTTTTAGTTGTGCTGATTTATTATATTTACCAAGGGCATCACCTTTCTTTTCCTTTTTTTTTAATCATTTTTTTTTAAAAAATTTAATGGCTGGGTGACATGGCGAGGCTCGACTCTACCTGTTCTTTAAATCCTCTCATGGATATATGATCCAATGTTTCTTGGGAATTCCAAGCAATTTTACTAGCTAAGCTAGTGGCACATATGATAAATTGATGGCTTGGATTTTAGTCAATTCATTTTTAGTAGAGTTTGAATCTTTATTATATCATCATGAACTTCTAATCTTTAGAATTAAATTTTTGACATGACTAATAAAGTTACCCACTTTGTTAGATGGAGCTCCAACAGCTTTAGTTAGCTTGGTTGGGAACAAGCAGTACAAACGCTGTGCAAGAGACATTTTCTATTTCACACAGGTTCGGCCATTTATCCATTTATTCCTTTAGTCCAATGGTTTGGCTAGACAATGGGGAGTAGTTTTGTGTCACATAAATCTTTACTTCCTATATAATGAGACCTCCCAAGTTTGAACCCAAGCTTTTTCTTCTTCTTTTACGATGAACTATGGCATTTTGAAATCATTGTATCTCCTATGTCTATTTGTACATTTTATATTTTTCTTTTTTCTAATATTATATTCTAACCTGAACCAACTGGGACAATCTGTTGGAAATTGCAGTCTACTGTATGTTTGAATCAACTTGCATATGCAATACTCGAACTACTACTTGTATCAGTTTTCCCTGAGCTTCGAGATCTTTTGTTGGATATTCACCAGAGGATGCATGTTCCACCTGCCTAGCAAATCTTTGGTTTCATTTACTACTGCAGAGAATGGTTGATTCGCATACCGGATGATCATGAAGCTTAAAGTATCAAAACAGTTCTAAGAACAGTCTGACAGCAAATGATCAATTTCAATCACTTTGCTGACCGCATGTATTTCATCTACTAGTAAAAATTGCTGAGTAGCTGTCCAGTTCATTGATTCTAACTGTACAAAAAAGTTGACATTTTAGAGCGTGTATAGAAATCTTTTGTGCATATCATGAAATGCCCCACGGAATGGGGATTTTGTAACGTCGGAGACTCGATATCATTCGTTCATTCTTAATAGGTGATTTTGTAATTTGAGCTCATGTTCATTATTCTGAGTTTTAAATCCCTTAATTTTCCTCATCCTTCTTCCCATACCCCTCTATAGTGTGTTTGCAAATGATAATATGCTTGATGTGAACTATAGAGTAAAAAATGATGTTTGATATTGTGCTCTTTGAATTTTATTAGGACAGGTTTTTCCTACTATCTGTGCAGCAAGAAGCTTCTGCTGCCCGCTTATGTTTCTGCCTCGTGGTCAAGGCAGAGGATAAACTAAAAGAAGTGGGATTGCTCTTTTTTCTCCTCTTAGTATCTATTTTGATCGATCATTTGCTCTTAACAGTTTTCTTACTAAAATAAGATTAATGAGCCACTCAACAAAAGATTACTGAAATTAAAAAAAAAAAAAAAAAAAAAGATTAAAATTTTGTCAAAAAGAAAATCATAACTGGATAGGCTATCTCCCCAATTTACATTGAAATGCATTTGAAATCTACTATTGCTTCCTACAAAATATGCAAATGAAAATTCATAATGTTAATTAAGAAAACTAAATTTCATATGTAGTATTTTTGGAGATAAATTATAATTTGTATTTGATAAGATAAAGATTTACCAGCAAGTATTTGAAATATAAATATCTAAAATTTTTATAAAGGTCAAATTATTTGAGTAAATTTATGTATTATTTTTTTTAATGAGCTGAAGCAAAGAGAGGAAACATGAGTATGCAGGGATTTAATGAATCAAACTTGCAGATAGATGCCAGTGTCCTTACTAAGTTGGAAGAATGACGCTCTTTTTGAAGATAAATTCTCCAATATTCATCAACAAGGACTCTATGTAGTTAAAAATACTTGGAAGTTTTGTAAACATACAACTTTTTGCAAGTGATTCCAGTTTCTTGAAGTCTTCATTGGCAATATTAACAAATTTCTTTTTCTGTTGGTTATATATGTTCGAATAGTTGCAATTAGGTGCAGACTGGGAACTCTAATGTAATTATGCAGTATATGGTAATGCTAGATCATAGAGGTATTCGATAGTTAAAGATCGGGTTAGAAAGAGAAAAAACGTCATTTTGTTAGATTGGAGAAACTCCAAATAAAGAAAAGTTCCAATCCAATTGTAAACGCAAGGCAAAACTGAAGTTGCTTTCTTATGCAAAATTTGTATATTGACTGATACACAGATGATTAACCATGGCATCAAATAACAACACAATATGACAAGTTTAGCTTGAGAAAGAAAGAAAATTTATCTTAGACCTGCCCAGTTAATTGGTTAACAGTGTCACGAAGATCCGAGTATAGGCCATAAAGAGAGTATTGCCGGAGATTAGATACCTCGTACCACGAATTAAGAGATTCAAGATTCTTATCAGTTCCTGAGAATGTTAATTGTATCCCCATGTTGCAGTCAATAGAGCCACCATTAATTGTACACTTAGAGGTTTGAATTGCACAGTCATTGCCATTTAGGCAAACAAAACCATTTGAGCATAATTTACAACCAAAACTCTTCCAGAACAAATTCTGTAGGGTACCCTCCTGGAATTCAAGGACCTTTGACACAATAAGATATAATAAATGTCAGCAATGCTATTTTAGAAAAAGAACAGAAAGGCCGAAACTTTGTTTAATTTCTTTACCAGAGTGAAACTAGTAATGATCATATTATTATCAGCAATCATAATTGGAAGTGATCTAGCTGCATACTTTATTCCAGCAAATGCTACCATATAACCACCGGATGTTGCCTGAAAAATTCATGCATGGAAACTTAGAGCAAAATGAAGAAATTAATTGTAGAGATTAATAATAACTATGAATTAACTATGAATTTCTTGCAATTGAGTTTCTTGAAATTAAAGCAAAATGCAGATTTCTTTTTTATCTTGGTTGTGCGATTAATATAATAAATTTTAATAATTTCTAATAAATAATTTCAATATAAAATTTTTAATGGAAATTCAAACAAACTTTTAATGAGGAATAACATAAACTCATTCAATAAGCATATTATTTTTTTTGTAAATCATATATCTAAAGTGTAAAAAGGTTAAATCACATAATTTTTTTTTTTTTTTTCACAGGAAAAAAAATCACATTTCACATACCAGATGAGTGATAGTGGTATTGATCGTAAGCAAAGAAATTTCATCAACTTTTGGCCTAAAGACAGCAAGTTGTGCCATTTTGGCAGAAAGGGCAAGACGAATATCACAAGGAGAAAGTTGTACTTGATCCAAAAAGAATGATTCTTTGCTCGAAAATGCAATTCCAAATGTGAATCCATCAGATTTTTGTACTTTTGCATCTAAACATGGGTTAAACACATCATTGGTATTATCTGCATTAGCAACAATAATCATCCCTGCCGCTGCAGCTACCATCACCACCACTGCCACCATCATCTTCGCGGATGCAACCATCATTTGTGTCCCTATATTATGTCTTAACATGTTCTAAACCTGTCTGACAAAATAGAAAATTTACCAATCAATTTAACAAAAAAAAAATACACAAAAAAATTATAATTAATTCAAATTCATAACAAATCAAATAGTTTATAATTAACTAATAATTTTAAAAAAATAATTCTAATTCTAAAAGAAAGACTTACTGTTAACGATCTAATTAAATGATCATCAAAGCAATCTTGAAAATTATGATGAGTTTGATTAAATTCAAAATATATATATATTTTGTAATTTTAGCAATTAAACATGGAAAGGAAACCTAATTAAAAAAAGATGGGATTAGGAGATTATTAGAAAATGATTTGAAATACACATTAGAAAAATAAAAAAAATAGAAGAAGAAGAAAAGGATGCTATTTGTGAAATATTTGGTGATTTTCTTATAAATGTTTCCACGGAAATTGCTAAGAGCGCGCGAGACAGTTTTGTAGGTTGGCATCCAAGCCAGCTGGTTCTTGCCTTGTTTCGTTAACGGTTATTGGAGGTTGGTTTTTTCTATTGGATCAATACAATAATAATAATAATGCGATTTCCCCAATGAGTATTATAAATATATTGATTAAAAAATAAAAATTAATATAATATTAAATAAATAAATTAAATAAGTGAAAAGTGAAGATTTTAATTTATTACTAATAATAATATTTATTATAATGAAATATAACTCAATTAAAATATTTAATTTTTTCTTATTTAATTTATTTTATATTATTTTATATTTATATAAAATAAATATTTTATAAATATTTTTTTTTAGAATAACCACTCTTATTCTTAAAATATTTATTAGAAAAATTAGTAATAATAATATTTATTTTTTAATATTAATTTTATCAGTAAAATTTTAACTTTATGGTTAACTTTTTATGGTTGTTTTGAGTGTCGGATGAAACGAGACAAATTTTCCTTTCCTACTATCAAACAAATCAATTCATAATAGACTATGATTTGTTCTTTCTTCTAACTTCACTATAAATATAATATACGGCTTGTGAACGGACCCTTATGATTTATAATCTAAATGTAGAAGAAATCAAAATTAGAAGTAAATCATTTTACTAAACAAATATTAAAAAAGGCAATATTAAATAACAAAAAAGGAGGAGGAGAAGAGGAATACATCCACCATTTACAGTGGGTTCATGTTTTTTTTTTTTTTTGAAACTTGGATTTTTATTTTTCAAAATATGTTATGATATGAAATTTGAGTTAGGTTTTCTTTTTATCAATAAAGTAAATATTGTGTTCAAGAGTTTTATAAAAAAAAACAGAGAGAGAGAGAAGAGATGAGGAAAGATAAATTTTTTAGATTTATTTTTCATTTTGAAATAAAATATAATAACCATCCAAACCTTAATACAAGAAGTAAGTTGATGGATATACTAAATGCATCAACCATTAAATTAATTAAAAAAATGATTTTTTTAATAAATGTCTTAAAAATATTGATTAAGAAATAAAAATTCAGATAATATTATATAAATAAATTTAAAAATACATTAAATAAATAAAAAGTGAAAATTTTGATCTATCACTTGAAATGATAATAATTATAATAAAATAGGGATAAGGTATAATTTTGACCCTGCCGTTTATCCCTAAGAGTACATTAGTTTTTAATATTTTTCGAGATATAATTTTGATCCTAACGTTATTAAAATCTATAATTCCGACCCTTTGACAGTTGACTTTTCAACCTTGACCCCACAAGGATTAAAAAAGTAATTGACAATTACAATTTAGTCCCTAAAATTTTATTTATTTACAAAAAAGTATTTTTTTTAAAATTATAAATATAAAAAATAAAATAAATTAATAACTAAATAAAAATTAATTATTTTATTTATTTAAAATTAAAAAAAATATTATTTTTAATTTAAAATTACTTTTTATTAAATTGAAATAATTAATTTTTATTTAAATATACTTTTCTAAAATTAA